>APFE030024865.1:0-22525 GCA_000404065.3 Pinus taeda
ACATTACTTTAAGCGGGACTGATATATATGCCTCTTGAAACCAACAACCAGCCAGATGGATAATAAATCACCTAAGCCATGGAAGCAAGGTTCCAAGTGTGTCTACTAGCACCATCGACAAACCCTAGATATATCAAATCATTCATCAATACCTGCTAATGATGATAAAAAATTTCGACATCAATATGAAACTGATAAATAGATATGCATAAATATACAATATTTACAGTCAAGCAAATGTTAGGCTAAAGCCTAAGAAAAATAACTTTTAAGATAGAGCCCATTTATGGGCTCCGCCAACTCGTTTCCCTAAAAAAAAATCAACTCATGAGCTCCCTTTTTCAAAACCTTTTTGACAATGAAGGGACCATACCACATAGATTTAGACTTGCTTGCCCCTAAGGCATATTTGTCTTGGTCATAAACCAGGACAAGGTCACCTTCATAGAAAACCCTAGGATGGACATCCTTATCATATTGATTTTTTACTCTCTTTTAATGAGCTTCATTGATTATGGATGCATCTCGACACTTCTCATCAAGATGCTCCAAATGAACAAGGCGTTCTTCGATAATAGAAGTATCTATAAGAATTTCAACAACTTTTAAGGGAAGGAATTTCACATTCCAGAGGAAAAAATGATTCCAACCAATAAACTAGTTGAAAAGGAGTAAAGCCAGTGGCAATCATGACTGACATTTGATATTCCCAAAGTTCCAGATATAACATAATGTGCCAATTGGATCGAGCTTTGTTAATGGTCCTTTACAGGATTATTTTTATGGATTTATTCACAGCTTCGACCTGCCCATTGGCCTAAGGATAGTAAGGAGATGAATGTTCCTACCAAGAAACCAACTTAAGAGCCAATTCAAACATCATCTAACTTTGGAAATGACTGGCATGGTCATTGAAAATCTCTTTTGGAATACCAAACCAGGAAATGACTTGATTGAAGAGAAACAGGGTTGTTGTTTCACCATAATTCTTGAAATTAGGTATAGCCTTGGCCCACTTAGTAAATTAGTCTACAACTACGATGATATACTTGTGATTTCCTGCCGAAGGCCAATTGCAAGTAGTAATATCAATAGCCCACTTCATGAATGGATTGACGGTGATCACAAGAAAAAGTGGAGCTGGATGTGGGTGCATTTTCTGAGTATAAGCTTGACAAGGGTGTCATCTCTTGACTTCTTCAATAAAATCCTTGAAGATCGAAGGCGAAAAGTATCTTTCATGTAAAAGAAAATCGGTTGTTGCAAGCCCAAATAGATGACCGCCACAATCTCCACTGTGGCAAGCATTAAGCACAGACTCAGCTTCTTCTAAGTTTAAACAATGTCTAAGGATTGAATCAACCCCACGATGATATATAGTGTCACCTATAATAATATAGCTCTTAGCCAGGTGACATAATTTTCTATGTTCATCCTTTGAAAAAGTGAGCAGAAACTTCAATGCCTGGAGATATATAATAATATCTCCATACCAAGGATCTTGCGAGGAAATAAGGAAAAGATGTTCATCTGAAAATGATTCCTCATAAACTATTTCTTCCTCACAAGGAAACTCTGAGATCAACTATGAAAATACTAAGGATTTCTTAGACTTAGCTAACATGAATTTGAGATCGAATTCTTGTAAAATGACAATCCATCTATTGTATTTGCCCCCAATCACTCACCTGTTGAGAACAAATTGAAATGGATTGACGACTGCTAAGACGAAATTTTTTCTAAGAAAAATATAATGTCTAAGTCATTTAACAACATGGATAGCTACCAAAGCTAATTTCTCAATGGGAGAATAGCACATTTCAGGGCCCACTAAGCCTCGACTCAGATAATAGATTACGTGCTAACAGAAAGCATCATCTTTTGAACCAGAACCATACCAATAGTTTATACTGTTGTGGCGAGATATAAAAGGAAGTCTCTACTATAATTAGGTGGACTCAACAAGGCATCAGAGATTAATGCTTTTTTCAAAGCATGAAATGAGCGTTGCGCGAAATCTTCCCATAGAAATGGGACCCCTTTCTTAAGCAATCCCATAAATCCTTTAGTAATCTCAGCATAATTAGCTACAAATCTCATTAATGAATTGGCTTTTCCTTGAAGACTCTGAAGTTGACGAATAGAGGACGGGGGAGGCAACTGAAGTATTGCCTCAACCTTGAAGGGTTCTACATGAATCCCTTCAGTAGAAACGATGAATCCCAACAATTAACCAGACGTGACGGTGAAAAAACACTTATTCGGATTCAACTGGATTTTATAAAAATGACATTGTTCAAAAATCAATCGTAGATGTTTAGGATGATCTATTCTCTTTCAAGAACGAGCAACTAAATCATCCAAGTAAGCTTCGATAACATGTTTGATATTGTGAAAAGAATATGACGTGGCCCATTGAAAGGTAGACCCAACATTTTTAAGGCCAAAAGGCATATTTTTATATGAAAATGTACCTTGGGGGAAAATAAAAGTTGTCTTATGTTGATCTTTTAGAAAAATAGTGATTTGATTACAACTAGAAAATATATCCATAAATGAGAAAATTTCATTACCCACACATTCATCAATAATCTGATCAATAAAGGGTGTGGGGTAATTATCTTTAGGACAAGCCTTATTTAAGTCCATAAAGTCAATGCATACATATATCGTTCCTTGCTTCTTATCTATGGGGACTGGATTCGAGACCCACTCAGTTAAAGGAATGGGGTATATGAAACTTGCCTTAATAAACTTTTCAACCTCAGCTTTCACAGTTGCTGCTTTTCTAGGATTTAGCGGTCGAAGCTTCTGGAGAATAGGTTTTTCAATTTCATATGTCTCGATGTCATGCTGGAATATAGATGTATCTATCCCACGCATTTCCTCATAAGACCAAGTGAACACATCTCGAAACTCTTTAAAGAGATCGGTATAAGTTTGAATTTCTTCAAGGGAACAATCAGGTCCAATGAAGACATTTTCGATAACATTAGGATTCCTAGAAATGTTCCTTGGAACAGTTTGTGAAGTGACAGACATGTTACCCTCAGCTTAAAACTGTGCTAGAGCCAAATTATTTAAAACTGCATGAACATCACTAGTAGATGAAGAACTGGACAAGCTTGATTCTACTTCTCACAAATCAGGTAGGAAATATGACCGATGATGCAAATCATCCCACGGTCTCTCAATACCCATCATTACTTCTAGAATTTCTTCCTCAAATGGCAAAACAATCTCTAAGCAATCCATAAAAGAAGTTGAATCTAGGTTCTAGGCCGGAGCCACATCCCCATCCATCTCCTCTGGTGAAAAGGGAGTAGGATCAGAGCCTGTAGTGTTAACTATAGATTGATAAGCAATTTCAGTTGTAGACATAGGAAATGCCATTCCACGCACTTACCCTTCATCTAATGTGGTGGTAGAAGAGGGTAAGGGCCAAGGATCCGAAAAATAATGAGTTCCAAAGAACTCTCTTCGAGAAGGTTCCTTGGAAGATGAAATGGCATTAATTCTAGCAATAGGAGCAGGAAAATCAAAGGTACCCATTAAGGAAGAGTACATTCCAACTCCTAGATTCTCTATAGGCTACTTCAAAATTTTCACTAAGGGAATAGTAGATTCAGAAGATCCATTAGACTCACTCAGAGAATAATCCATCTGATCAACTGTTATAATTCTCCCTTCATGATGAAACTAGAGGATGCAGAATAACGATGATACAATAGCATCCATCTCATAAATTCAATTTCTACCCAAAAGGAGATTGTAATCTAAATTTGCATCAACTATTTCTACTATATTTACAACCTTACTACCAACACAAATGGGAAAGGCTGGAATAATCCCATGTGGCTTATGAGAATGACCATAAAATGTTGTTAACATATTAGGTGAGGGAACAGCTTGAAGTGATCCAATAGCCTTCCAATATGATATGGACATTACACATGTGGAAGCTCCCTCATCTACTACGGTTCGAAAGATATTGGTATTTTGGTATGTAGACTCAATTTGAAAGTCCATATGATGCGGGACTCTCTTCTTGATGTTCGACATGTTGAATGTAAGAACAAGAGAGTTTTTTGGGTCAACCACTTTGATCATAGTGAGTAATGCACTCCTTTGTGTTGGGCATGGCTGGAGTACCTCTAACGCCAACATGGCACAAGGACTCTGAACTAGATATTATACAATAGAGTAGTTATGAGTTTCCTTAGCATTGGCATTAATTGTCGAATGCTTTGTGGAGCCTTTCAGCATTTGAGGTATAGACTCAACTACGGGCCTCTTGATATGGAGTGGCTCTGAAACATTAGGAGTAGTCTTATCTTTAGACGATTCTGATTCACCATAATCATGTGACGGTGTACCAAACTCAATATGTGAACTCATCATATAAACATTTGATGGATTTTCCCCCTCCTGGTTGCTCCTGGTGGGGGTACCAGTACTAGATATTGCACCAGCAAAAAACTACTTCCGTTGGGGAAAGAGGTTAGTTACCATAGCCTGGGAGCTAGAAGACCCTTCCTGAACCAATAAGCACTAAGCATCTTGAATCTTAGGGAAAATATGAGTCAAATGGTCACCATTTCATAACTTGCATGGAAAATTTAATTTATTCTTAAACTCTGTTTTACCCTCCCCCCAACATCACTATTGGGCATATTTGGATTACCTTTCCCATCCTAATTCATTTTCCTACCATGTTCTTTCTTCTTTCCATCAGATTTTTGGTTTCCTTTGGGATTAGAAGCTTGAACGACATTTATAGATGAAGGTTGAGAAACCATGGGCATTGATGGCGATGCTTGCATAGAAGAAGTCGTGTTATTATTAATCGACCCAACTAGCCCATCAGTATGGGGACCTAGATTCGACTTGGATAGATCAAACTTAGATCTAGGAGCATCAGGCAAAATTTTCTCAAGAACCCCAGACTGAGAATATATGAGTTTTAATTGTCGGGCTCTAAAAACAACCCATTCTTTTGTGAATACACCAAAGAGTGATGCATCCTTAGATATTTTAGGTTGCAAAGATTTGAGAAACCATTCAAGAAGGAATTCTTGTGGAATATTTGCTTTAATAAGCCTCTTCCTTCTCCTCCATTCCTGGATATGATCAGAAATGTGGGTTGCCTAGTCTTGGTGAAAATTAGCTAAGAGCTCAGTTCCAGCATCATAATGAATGGACAACTGAAAATGGTTTAAAAATATGGTAGCCAAATCACCAAAAGAAGTTAAGGTTCCCCTTAGGAGTTCAATGTACCATTTAGTCACATTCTGAGTTAGGGTGCATTGAAATAATCTCAACATGATTGAATCATCTATCAAGGGGTTCGAGAAAAACCATAGATGGAAAGTGGTTATATGGTCGCCCGAACCTTCACCAGTCTTCCCTTCAAATTTGGGTATGTTTGATGGAAGTTTGGTTGGAACTCAATGCCAAGACGGGTTGAATCAAATTGTATCATTAGTCAACTTTGATAGATTTGGCAAGTTTAACATTTCCAAGAAAGGTAAACATGGAGGACCTTGAGGATTCCACCCGGTCTCAACAAAATTTCCAATGTTCTGAAAATAATACCATGGATTTATGAAGGCACCAAGTTGCGTAAAATAATTCGTAGAAAGACCTAAACCATAAGAAAAACCTTGTGGCCCAGAAAAAATCAGAGTTTGTCCAACTCCTGTAGAAAAATTTCCATATCTAGTGAAATTTCCCCCTAGAGAGCTTTTGAATGGAGCAGAGAGCCCTTGGTAAGGGTTCCATCCATTAGAAAAGGGAGAAAAACTTTGGAATGAACTCACGAAGGAATATGACATATTCCCCTATTGGTCAAAAGCGAACTGATTCCCATCTACCAAGACGCTAACAACTCGGTTAGTCCATCCTTGAAAAGGATTATAACTTTGACCCATGGAGGGAAAAGGTATTGATCCTAAAGATGGGTTAGAATGTAGTATATGACTACTCCCTGAAAAGAAGCTGACCCACTCGCCATGGAATTCATATACGTAGAATTAGCAGACGACAAACTTAAGATAGAGCCAAAAATTGTAGTGCTAGGAGTGATTGAAGGTATGGAAATTGTACCTCCTCCTTTTACTGATAAAGGAGTTTGTACACTAGTAGAAGTCATGGTTGAAACCATACTCCCAAAAGTGGCCATCAAAGGAAAAGATTGATATAGACTAGGGCTCAAAGGCTTGTGGGTTGGAGTCGTGACATATAATAGAATGTTTGGATAATCGGGACGGAGAGGAGAAGAAGGATTCAAAGGAGACTTAGGGAGTTCTTCAACCTCTATAATGTCTTCCAATTGGAAGAGGAGTCTAAAAAGGACTAGAGTGTTCCTCTCCAAATATTGACTACCACCAGGTCTATTCTGCGAATCAATAGCTTGAACTGGAGGATCAATATCTGTTGTGTCTGCTACCACTAACTGGAAATCACCAACATAATTCCTCCTACGCCTTATGGAAGAAGGCTTAGCACTCGTAGGTGAAAGCCTAAGAATACTCCTGGACCGACGAACTCATCGATTAGCCACTTTTAATTATTTTAAGAGAACTAATTAAAGACTCAAAAAAATTATAAAGCTAGGCCAACTAGGAGCAAAGAGCACTCTCTACCAAAGTACCTAAAATATACATTCAATCAAGCAACTTCCAAGTATTTCCGCTCCGGGTGATGAGGACCAGACACCAAAATATAAGAAAGTGAAATCAAGTACCTTTCAAAGATAGTCTAGGATAATAACGGCCCAGACATACCACCGAAGGTGACAAAAATAGTTACACTAACCTCCAAGAAAAATCCTTTGTCAGTGCAAGCACCCAAGCTTCGCAATGGTAACCTCCAAAATTACTAATGAACGTGATGCAACGTCTACCTCAGGTGCCGCAGGATTCCCCTCTACAGCCACCTATGTGGTCCCTATGAATAGCAACTATGGAGACCATTTCATATCAAAATCTAGGCGAAACAATCTTAAGGAAAGATCCAACAAGTAGGAAAGGGGGTATCTCTCTTCCTTGTCTTCACTCTCCCTCTTGCTTGATGTTGGGTTGTGTTATATTCTTTCCACGACTAACCTACGTAGTGAATCGGGTGGTTAGAGGGGGGGCGGAGCCCCCCCTTCGTTGTGGCGATTGCGCAGCGGGGGGGCGGCAGCCCCCCCTGTCCGGGGGTTTTGAGGGGGGCGGGTAGCCCCCCTCTACGGGATTCGGGGTAGCGCCCCAGGAATTTTTTTTTTTGGACCCTACATTAGGTTGGGCGAACCTACCTATGGTTTTTGGTCCATGGTTTTGGACGCGTTGGTTTTCGGTCCATGGTATTGGATGCTTCGGCATGTATAAATATGTATTGCAACATTGAAAGCAATATAATGAAAAATCAAGCTGGTAGTCTCGGTTTTGAGATCCAGTGGGAAATCTTTGTGTATATGTGTTTTATGTGTTATGCTCTCGCATTTTTATTTTTCCTGTGATTTAGAATTCGTATGCAGGTAATTTCTGTACGGGGTTAAAACCTACAATAACAAAACTCTTTAAACCCTTGCTACTTGTGGGACATGCATTGAGGTAAATATTCTGTTTTTGCATCCGTTTGTTGTTTTGTTTCATCCATGATTTCTTTCTTTCATTCATTCCTTCATTGAAGATAACTTTAGGCCATCTCTCATCTCCCATTTGTTCAATTCTTTGTAGATACCTTATGAAATGCACCATAGCAATTACTTGGATGGAAGTTGTTCTTGTTTCACTAAGCATTATCTCATAAGAAACCGAACTTTTTATTATGAATTTGCTCATGATCAAGCTTTTTTTAATTTTCTCAATTTGCATCCATTTTGAGACAAGGATGCTGCTAGCCCACAATTCACACCCATACAATATCACTGGACAAACTAGGAGCCCAAAATCCACTTAAAATTTTTTCCAATCCCATAACATTTCCTCTCTACATCTGTTTTGAAGAGCATATAATGCTTTCCACCCTCCTAAAATTCTTCTCTTTCTGCAGTGCTCCCAATTAAGCTTGTTGTTGAAATCAATCCCGAGATACTTCTATTCATTTACTTCTCCAAGAATGTTGTCTTCAAAGAATAACGTATCCTGGTTCTTCTTCTATTTCTTTTTCCATTAATGTGCACATGTATTTTGGCCATATCTCACTCAAATGAACACTATTATGATAATCCGCATACTGAATACAAAATTAAAACATTTTCCACTAATATACACATATTTTAACAGTATCTCACTCGAATACTATTATGAACCACAAGTAATTATAATATTATCACCATTTTTAAAAACTAGTAGATAACCTCCCAAAACATATTTATGTCACCATTTTTTAAAACTTGTATACACACACCCAAAACATGTTTATATCCAAATGACTATTTTTTTAAAAAGCTCAAAAATATGTTTATATGTAAGTGATGTTGCACTCTTATATTTTAAGTTTTATTTTTTTTTATTTTTTGGGTTGGAATTTGGTGATATAATTATAGGTTAAATTGTAATATTTAGTTATTACAAATATGTTTTTAATTATAAAAGTAAATTAATCTAGTGTTTTCAATTTCTTTTTGGAGTATTTTAATTTCGTTTGTTTAATAAAATTGATATTAAAATATATTAGAAAAAAATTCAAAACATAAAAGAATTAAACTATGTTTCAGATAGTTCATGGTAGATAGTTTATGGTAGAGCAAATGGTGACAGGGTGTTCTATGAAGGCACTCTTTGGTGCAAAGGTCACCAGTTCGAAACTCCTTAGACAAAAATCTAGTCATGCTAAGTGTTGGCGTGGCCCAAGCCCTTGAGTCGCAACTCTACTCCAACAACAGGTTAGACATGCCAATCATCTCACGACTCACATTACCTAGCAAATATAAAAATTCTATATCCCAAATATCAAATCATTGTTGTTTGTGATGTCACTACTATTTTATTTTGTCACGTTTTAGAATAATCAGATAACTCCTCTGTCACATTTATCAAATAATTATTGTTGGTATACAATCTAATCTCTTTAGGGATGAGTTACGATATCAATGATTGAAATATTTGCTTCATAACATTAGAAATATAATGCCCCACTTAGAATGACTCAGAGAAGGTAGAATCAAGCTATTTATTGGCATTGTCCTCGTACAAATAAGTGAAGTTTGAATATTTTTCATCTCGTTAATTGAGCACTAAAAGCTACATATCTATGCATCTGCTATTAGGAAAAAAAAAAGGATAATGACACGTACTTGAATAACCATAATTTAAATTTGATAGCAGGGGTCTGTGAGTTTGCCTGTGACACAATGTTGTTCTATAGAATAAGCAGTGTTAGTGTTCTTGATCTGACTGCAACAAAACAACAAAACGATTGCACATGTTTCATAGATTTTGGAGGGCACTCATCTCCTTCATGTTGCATATTTGTAATTCAAGATCAAATGAATTATATAATCAGAAGTACGTACCTATCAATTTATATTTATGTCTCGTACCACCAGCGAGTCTGCTAGACTATTAGACCCAATTCTTCTTGGTGTTGGATGCTGAAATGTGGAATGAAGTTTTCTAAATTCAAGAGGTTTCTCTATAATGTCAAACAACGTATTGAGCTAGAATCATACGAACTAGGTACTCAGCTTGGGGTTTTGTCTAACTGATCATGGATTAGATGGTCTTAGCTGGATTCAAGAAAAAAAACTGAGGAACTTGACCTTCAGTACCATCATAATTACTATAACAGCGTCGAAATAGTGCAGATACAACAAGTTTCAGCCCTAGAACATTTTTTTATGCAATGAGCTGATTAATTCTTAGTTCTTTGAACTCAAGGCCATTTTCAACAAGCTCCGAGCAGTTAGAGTAACAAGTGTCATGGGTGAATTTTCAGTAACATATCTCTTGGTAGCTAGTTACCAATATATTTATTTAGCCTGTGTTGTACTAGATCTCAAAGAAGGAAAAAAACATTGATACTACTATCATTTATATTGTAATGAAAGTTATGTGTACATGAAATTAATTGATCACAGGAATGTTATAAAGATGAAATGTATTCCAAACTAACTCCTTTAATTTCATTTGTTTGTCCTCGTAGTTAAATGTTAAATGGGTGACCTGTAACCTAGGGAAATGTGTCTATCATATATAAAATTATGTGTAATTGTACTTAGGGAAATGTGCACATCATATATATAATTCCTCTTCTAAATGTACATAAAATGGATTTGCTTTAGATTTTTAATTATAAACTATACTTGTTTTAATTTTCAAATTAAAATCTCTAAACAAATTTATGGCTCTCTCATAGTTCCCTCTATTCACATCAAAATAACATTTTGTTTCACAAAATGAAATGAAATGAAATTTTAACGTCCACAAGGCTAGATATACTCTATGGGGCCACTAGCTTCCCTGCTTTTTTCCTTTTGCAATTCAATCCTCTTATTATTCAAATTAATGATGAGTTGACCCAACCTTTTAACAGTCACCTCACTGAAAAGACAATGCTAAGGCACTGATGTTAACATACTTTTGTAACTGTCTTTAAAAGTATCATATTCGAAAATGAAATATTTTTCCGATTTCACTGCACTAGAAGTGCAAAAAGTACACACCCATTCTTCCCATGCTTCTTTAGATCTTTCCATCGCCCTGTTTCGCACCGTCGCTGATGCGAGTTAGTTTTTAATTGAACAATAAGAATCTTTTCTCTCCATGGAATACTAGCTCCAATGTAATCTTTTTGTTGGAGATCACAAGTGGGGTTGAATTCTTGAACATATAATTTCTTCTTTCTACCCAACTCTTTTCCCCATATACACTTGCGAAACTTCTCCATAACAAATCTCTTTAAATCTTTGCTATTTGTGGGTCATGCATTGAGGTAAATATTCCATTCTTGCATCCATTTGTTGTTTTGTTTCATCCATGATTTCTTTCTTTCATTCATTCCTTCATTGAAGATAACTTTAGGCCATCTATCTTCTCCCATTTGTACAATTCTTTGTAGACACCTTATGAGACGCACCATAGCAATTGCTTCGATGGAAATTGTTCATGTTTCACTTAGCATTATCTCATAAGAAACCAAACTTTTTATTATCAACTTGCTCATGATCAAACTTTTTTGAATTTTCTCAATTTGCTTCCATTTTGAGACACGGATGCTGCTAGCCCACAATTTACACCCATACAATATCACTGAACAAACTAGGAGCCCAAAATCCACTTTAGAATTTTTCCAATACCTGATAACTTTGCCTCTCTACATCTGTTTTGAAGAGCATATAATGTTTTCCACCCACCTAAAATTCTCTTCTTTTTGCAGTGCTCCCAATTAAACAATGTAAACTTTGAAACGGGAACTCATACTAATACCCGTTTTGTAGAGATAACAAAAAAGTGACCCAATTTTGAAAATGGGTGATGCAGAACACACGTGTTTTTTAGAGCGTAGTTTTTGACACTATAAACTTTTTTATGTACATTGCGTTTTATAATGGTAGTGTTTTTTTATGCTGATTTAAAAACGTGGTAATTCTACACCAGGCCCATTTTTTAAAATGTTTTGTTTTTATTGTTTTTTTTTATTATAAATGTATGAAATGTAAATAATTATTTTGTAAATTTAATAATTTTTGAAGTGGTCTTTTTCTTCATATTTTCTTGTTTTTATTTTAATTTTATTTTTTTTGTAGTGAGGTTTTTATTGTTTCGCATATTTAAAGAAGGATGTCGATATTTTGAATTTTCGATATTCTACATATTTATACATCATTAATTAATTTTTCAATCCACAAGAAATAATTGTTTCTATAAAACAATATTTTTTCACAATGGACATAAAAATAGTCATTTTTTAACATAAATATAATTTAAAAACTACACATTTTGATAATTTTTTGCCACAATTGACATGTGAAAATCACAATTTTTATACGAAAAATTTAACTAAAAATAGTTAAATAATAGTTTGTTCGTTTGTTTGTTTTTTTTTAATGAATTTCATGACAAAAAAAACAATAATTACCTTTTCTTCTTCTTTCTTTTTTTCTTTCTTTCTTCTCTTCTTCTTTCTTTCTTCTTCTTCTTCTTCTTCTTCTTTTTTTTTTTTTTTTTTTTTTTTTTTTTTTTTTTACAAAAAATAATGATTAACTTAAAAATTAATGTGAAAATCACATATTACAAATATTAAACGCATAACAACCTTAATTGAATGTATATTCTTCTCATAAAATGTCAAAGTCAAAACATTGCAAGTATAACTACTTATTAGTTACAAAAACTGAGCTGGATTTCCAAGCATAACTTATATTTAAGCAACAATGTCACGTAATCCAAACTCTTCGTCCTCTAGAGTTTCATCATTGTCTTCTTCCACTATATTTTCTGCTTCTCTTTGCTCATTTTCATCTTCTAATGGAGCTTTGATGTTTGCGAATCTCCCAATGTATGTTTTTCCAAACATTCCATGTAATGGTGGTTGAGGTTCCTTTGCCTTTTTTGCCACACGTGATTCACTAAACTCTCCTTTCTTCAACCCAATTTCTTGCATTGCATCTGGAAGAAATTGAAGAGCATTAATTTTTTGCTAAATGAAATTGCACTGTAATGGATCTTTTTCAATTGCAATGCAATTTCTTCCTTTTTGAACGCAGGATGCTAGTGTTGTACCTAATTATCAAGTACAAAATAAATAATGAAGTAAATTAGTACAATGACATATTCATTAAAAAAATAACATATTGAAATTCAATTCTATATAATAAAACTTACCTGAGCCAGAAAATAAATCCAGAACCCAATCTCCTTCATTTGAACATATGTCTATAAGATAGCTAATCAATAATTGTGGTTTTTGATAAATGTTAACTATCTCTCCTTTTGCTTCTTTGTCTTCATATGTTAGTTTTCGCACAACAACATCATAAGTCAGTATTTGGCTATGACTCTTTCCGTCTATCAAATTAAAAATCATAGACATATAGCTATCATCTTTTGCCCAACTATCAATATGAATGAACTCACAATCATTTATAAGTACTTGATCGTCACGGTTAAGAAGATTTGACTTTTGCTTGTAACATGAAATAGTAAAAGTTCAATCAACTTGTACATAAATGAATTTTTCAACATTAATCAAATATACATTTTAAACGTCTTACCATGTAAGCTGCATCCTTGAATTTGTTTTCCCTTTGAAGCTTGACAATATCATTGCTAATTGTGTGTCTGAATGAAATGTCACAAATCTCCATAATAGTGATGACGTGACTTCTACAAATCCCACAACCATTTTACTAAGAGCTTGATAAGTATAAAGGTCACTATCATAGTCAATGTTTGGAATATTGAAACCATGGGGAATATCTGCAATAACTAGGGCATACTCCCATTTAGGTATGAGTTTAGCAATGTCTTCGCAGTTGCCTTGTATTACTTGATATTGAACAGTGTCTAGCCCATTCCAAATGAAATGAGTAAGAGTTGGATCAAGTTCAACATTCTTAACACGTTGCTTCCTCAGTATTTCGATCTTTATTTTTTCAATAAAGGTTCTGAAGCTAGTTGGCGCTCCATTATCATCCTTCTTCATCTTTTATAAAATAAACAAATATATGTGTAAGTTATAAATTAAAAATAGTACACAGATGAATAAAAATGAATGTGTAAATCAAGATATCTTTTTAAATGCAAGATAAAAAGCTTTTAATGTTGATGTATAACTTGAATCTGGATAGTTGCGTACAACATCATCCCAACTATCTTCATTCAACAATTTAACCATTTGTTCTTGAAATTTCATGTAAACTTTGTGACTGCATAGATAAAGTAACAAAAAGTCAATATAATGATATGTATAGCAAATACTACCAAGAAGAACATGTTTTATTTAAAAGAAAATTATAATCTAGAAATAAATAAAAATAATTAAACAAACTTACTTTTGAAATTCTTTAGACATTTCCTCCAATGATAATTCTGGACTTCACACGAGATAATATTGTTTTGACAATTTTTTCATCTTTCACTCCTTGCATTGCTCTCCAAGGTGTGATAGTCATATCTTCTAGAAATTGCTTCAATTCAGGACCTGATTTACTGCCACCACATATCAATGGCTTAGATTTTTTGACCTTCTGGTTTTTAATGCCAATGTTTTCCCACATGCTAAAAATATCACCAGTCAACTTCCAAACATCTCCAGTTCTAAATGCCAATTGGAAAATGTTATCAACACCTTTGAATATATCATTAGGAAGGTTGTGTTTTCCACCTTTTAAATTGGGTTTCTCTTCAATTTGATAGCCTATTTCCATACAACATTCCCTTCGGAAATCTGTAGTAACATTTATCCTATCCCCACCACATTTTTCTTGAAATTCACTATGAATAAATCTAACCCTTTGGATGAAAGTCATAGACATCCTATATTCATTATCTGAATTATGATCCCATGCCACTAACTTTGCTTCTGTATCCGATAAACCAGCATAGATGATACATTTCTTTGTTTCAAAACGTGGGTTATTGGAATATTCCTCCATCAATTGTCTTTGAGCTTCTATAGAATGGTTCCCCCCAAGCACATAATAATTGTATTCAAAACATTTTGACTTATCAAATGCTTCTTTGTTGAGAACTTGAACTCGATCAACAAGAAGCACATAATTAACCACATGAGCATATGGATTGTACCTCATCAATGTCTTCAAGTTGTGAACATGCAGATGGTGTGGCTTTCTGACTTGTTATTGACATTGTCCTTCACTTGCCTTATAGGTTTGTCTAACATTAAGCTAAAATGTACGACCACCACCAATTAAGTTTTTTTTTGTCAAATTCTGTCTAATGGCATTTTGTTTTGTTTTGATAATGCCATCCTCTAAATTAGCGCCTGGTGTAATGATTTCTCTGCTTTATTTTGAAGTTTCACTAGGTTCTTGACTGTTGGTAATGACTACTTCAAAATCTTCAACTTTACTTTTCTTCGTCATAACATTCTCAACAGATTTATTCTTGGGCATTGTTACTTTTGGTCTTTTACGACTCTTCTCAGTTCCAATGTTATCTTCAGTAACGGCAACATATGCTTCAGTGTCAGTTTCAACTTCATCATCCTCAAAAGTAACTTGTCTACGCTTGCTAGATTTATCCACTAGAGGCCTTTTTTTTTCCTGATCCTTTGGATGCAGTTTTGTAGCATCATCAATTACTACATTTTGCTTGTTTTCCATATCTTCTTTTGACACTAAGTAAAAACTGCGGACAACTTTCATGATATCATGCTCTATGAAATGAATGTCTCCCAACCTAATTGAACAACTTTCAACAAATTTCTGCCAAACAAAATATCATATGTCAATAAAAACAAAATTAAAAAGATATAGCGAGACACTTTCAAGAAAGCAAAATACAAATATAAATAACAATACTTACGATGTTTTGTTTCATCTCATTTACGATTTGTTTACACAACTTTGTAGATACCTCTCTCGTGTCATACAATGAATATGATAGTCGATATTTAATCCTTTCATGTGACTTGGGAGCTTTTGTAATTATGTAAACAACTTCAGTGTCCGGTACCAAACACATATCTACAACTCTTCCCATCAGCTCAAAAATTCCATTTTCATTCGGTATATCAATATATAGATATATATTCACATTTTGGCTTTCTCTTTCTTTCACAGACTAGATTCTTAATGGGAATTTCACCTTTTTTGAATTCTTCCAGTTTGAAATCGTCTTCTTATCATTTGAGGCACTTGAAATATTTGTAGCCATAAGCTCAGGTGGAGTTCGTTCACCAATGTTTTTTGAAGATGCACATTTAAGAGTCTTTGGTCCAGAAAGATTTACAAAAATCTTCTTTGATGCCATTTTCCTGAAAAATAGAAACACATAAATCAGTAAATAACGAAAACATATTAACTTAAATCCACAACGAAAATATATCATAAATTTTTAATTTGTATAATCAAATAATTGAAATTAAAAAAATATTAACACTAAGAAATGGCAGAAGCCCACTGACACCACCCCGTCCATTCGCAGAATGGCAGGTGATTTCCTCACCCCCTACCCCTCTTCCCCCCTAACCGACCCACGCCACGCCACCCCACCCCACAATCAGACGGCCATCCAACCTCACCCTTACCCCCTTCCACCCCTCCCTACCCCACGCCACGCCACCCCAATCACTTCCCCCCCATGCCCAACCCCCTACAGACTACTCGCCAATCCCCCTACCGCCCCTCAACCCCTGCCCCAACCCCTACAAACACCCCTACCCCCAACCGAGCCACCCCACCCCACAATCGGATGCCAACCCACTCCACCCTACCCCCTCCACCACTCCTATCCCCCTCGATCCCTCCCCCCAACCGATCCAACCCCTCCCCGCAATCGGATGGCCACTCTACCCCATCCTTACCCCCCTTCCCCTACCTCAACCACCCCCCCCCCCCCCCCCCCTCAGCGCACGCCACCCCACACCATCCCACGCCACCCACTTCCCCTAGCCCCCAATCCACACCTCCTACCCCACGCCCTCCTCCTACCCCTTCCCCCATAACCTACCCCCACTCTCCCCCTCTCCCTCAGCCCTCCCTCCTACCACCCACCTCTCCCCCCTCCCCACTCCTACCCCCTACCCCTCGGAAACATAACCATCTACCTACCCTCTTTTAATTTGAGGTGGAGAATCAAAATGCCTAATTTCCATTTAATTTTAATCACTCTTGGCTCTTGGAGTAAAGCTTTAGACATCTAATTCTAAGCAATTGGATAAAGTATAAAATTTTCACTCATGAATCTGCAATGCTTCAATTCTCTAATAACTTGATTAGAGTTAAGAAGGTGGTTGCAATTTGGGAAAAGGTAGAAGCAAAAGAGTACCAAGAAGATTTGAAGGTTGTGGATGCAATGACATAGAAACTTTTTGACCAAAATAACATTGGTATTTTCATTGACAATGAGGATGAATCGTTAAAATACCTTTAAGGTAAAATAAAGTCCTTCTGAAGCTGGAAGAAACTAAGTGGACATTTAAAATCCATCTAAATCGGTTTTTGAGGAGATAATAATACAAAGTTTTTTCAAAAGTATGTTTTCTACGTAAATTTAACTATATTATGGAGTTAATAGGTCTATATGGTTCACAGGTATCATCCTTTAAGGATATTTCACATGTAAGTAAAAAACACTTCCAGTCCTTGTTTAAGGAGAATGGTGTAGATAATATAGGGGAGATTATGAAAATAGTTAGATTGTTTTCTATATTCTTTAATGATGATATGAATGAATTTACATAGTTATAGGAGTATAAGAATTACAAGATATTCTCAGGACTTTTTAGATGGCCAAAATTCCACACCTTGATGCTTAGATTGTGGAATTCTTCTTAGGATTATACAAATTCTTACAGGATAAGTTTCTTAGGGTGATTTAGAAAGGAAGAAGATATGGAAAGATATTAGGGGATTTTATAACACTTAATTCAAAAAAGGATGACCTTTCACCTTCAATGATTTCATAACAACATCCCTTTTCAACCTTATCTACAATATTTTCTCAAAGACCATTGGAAACAAAATGAAACGAACACTATCTAATTCAATTTTAGAAGAACAATTTGGATTTATTTTTAATAAGAAAATGCAATAAAAACTATAAAACAACCCATAATAGTTATGAAAATTGATAATTCAAAGGAACATTACAAAGTGAAAAGGCTCTTTCTCATATTAGTTTTTCCTTAAATAGGTTTATCACTTCAATCTATTAATTCGATTATGGTGTGTGTGGAATCTGCAAAATTTGAATTGTTAATAAATGGTTCTCTTTTGTGGTTCTTCATGAAATTTAGGGGTCACAAGCGAGGATGCCCCTCGTCACCATTTTTGTTCTGCCTGGTAGCAAAAATGCTTAGTAGATTGATTATCGAAACAAAGGGAAATGGATTATTCGAAGAAATACAAGTTAAGGAATCCATTGAGGTAACCCACTCGTCATTTATAGATGGCATTTAATTTTTGGTAGAAGGATTTTGAGGGAAAACAAGTTAATTAAAAACTATCATAGGCTTATTGTGCAAAGAAATAAGAATGGAAATCAATATGGACATATCTTGTATTTCAGCAAATGGTCTAAGTGATGCTTTCATAAGGATATGAGAGAAACATATTATGTAGATCTATACTAGGTAAATATGTCCATGTATATATATATAGTCAATCAGTATACTAAAGGTGATCCTCATTGGGTAAACTTTCAAAATGAGGACCACCGCACAAGCAATGAAATATTTATCCCACAAGTATAATATGAACACTATTAGAGGTTTGGCATGTTAGGGTTTTGCATTAGGTCCCTAACCATGGTGTAAGGACAACAACTAGAAAATTAGGGACTACCACATAACATTTTCTTAATAGATGAATTGATATAATGATTAAAGAATTAAAATATACCAAGTTAGGATGCTTTTACAACCCTAAACTAAAGTATTAATCTCTTAATGTATCTATGTATTGTGTCTACCCAATGAAGAAAACGACTAGTATAACAACACATTATGTATTCAATATATATACTATTACTACATGTATGTTGATACACATACTAGAATAAATATCAACATAATATGTGAGTGTGTATATATATATATATATAATAGTATATATATAATATATCAACACATATAACTAGTATATATACCAACACACACATATAAGTATGTATATTGACATATTATTCTTATATATTCTAGCATATATATTAATACTTATACCTAGTATATATACCAACACACATATATTGAATACATATTATCTATGTATACTAGTGATGGTCCTCATTGGGCAAGTTTGGAAAATGAGGATATCTTGCCTTTAAGTGGAATATGGTTTGTGCCTAAAATGCCTTGGATTGTAAAATTGGGTATGAAGGCCTTGCCCATGGGCATGGGAGGAAAAAAGTCCCTTAGGCTCTAGATGAAGTCTCTAGGGACCAAGGGACATGAATAAAGCCTCAAACCACAAAACGTATCTTTTATAGGATATCATCATTCTTAATGTGGGATATGGGAATTGATATGGGGTTTAGTGCACTAGGGATAATTTGAAGCTTTGTGAAGTAGGGTTGAGTTTGAGACCATGGCCGAGGAAGAAATTGAGGGACATTAACTTGATTTTCTTGAGCTAAAGGGCCATGATCAGGGCCATGAACACAACATGGATTCTTTAAAATGTATCATTGTCATATAAGATTGATATGGACATGATAAGGATTTTTTGCACAATAAGGACATCGGTATTGGGGCATTAAGCAAATACGGGCCTTATCATCCTTGGGTTCCCATTATACAATGGTTTTGTTTTATTATGAATTGGTTAGTTTTTTTACTTATTATGTGTAGTGTTTTATAACCCATAGATCTAAAATTTAAATTAGAGGTTTAAAAATATTATAAATGTAATAAACTAGATTAAAGAGGCAAGTAAGATGAGATGAGTGAAATATGATAATTAGGGGAGGTGTTGGGAACATAGTTTTCATCCTTTTTAAGTGACCTTTTTAGATATAGATTTGGCTATTCACCCAAGTTTGCATAAGGACTTGCAAAATCTCAGGTGTGGGGGAGAAATTGGGCCTTCATTTTGAGACCTTTACTACTATCAGAAGTGTGATATTTTCCCTTTCTACTCCCTCATATAGCCTATTATCATTCCCTTTTCTCACAATCATTCGCATTATGGTCATCACATTCTGATATGTTGTGATGTTGTTAAATTCAATGATTTTCCCTTATTTTTAATGAGTTATTTGAGCTAAAGATTTCCTTTTCTAATGTGAGTATCACATCCTGTAACACTAGTCAAAATCTAGTAACCCAAATCATTAGTTGTCATATCTATGCACCCTCGAGGTGAAATATTCCACATGGTTTTCATTTCTATGTGGATTGAGATGGACTAGTGTTGGTTGGATTACTTCCAATTAGACAAGTAAGACACCAACTCAAGCTTAATGCTCAAGTCAAACGTAGGGTGGCAATGAATACAACACAATAATAATTGAATAGTTAATCAATTTCAAGGTTTTCGAAAATGGCGTGGATATTTTCATGTATGCCATGTCATGTAAATATCCTATTCCAACATACAAGTAGTTATCCATGTCGAGGAAAGTTTGTGTGTGTTAATTGCATTCCCCCCTACTCTGTTTTTTGGATGTAAACAATTAACAAGTGTGTATGTCCCTGGGACTTATTCATGGTTCAATACACCATCACCTATATTATATAACATCTATAAAAAGTAAAGGTTGAAGTTCGATGCTTGTAATATTAAAGGATTGACCAAGAAAGCAATCAATCTATGTATAATAAAGTTGTTCAAATGGTCCAATCCGAAGGCCATATGTTGGTGTATATTGTAGTTTGATGACAAATTATATATGGATTCATGTTGAGTTTATCCAGACTTCCTTTATCATTGTAATGTGAACTTGTGTATTCCTTTATTAATATAAATGATGCTATTATGAGTTTTGTTTCATAGAAAGTACTTATACTATAGTTTTCCTTCGTAGCACAAGTCAACAGGTAGGCCCCCTACCTGTTTTGTGTTGCAAATTCATTTATTTCTTAGTTGGATTAGGTAATTAGATATATTTTTATTTTTATTTTTATTCTATAGATCAATATTTTAAATCCCTATCATTTTAGTTCTTGAATTTTTGTATTTCCATTGCAAAAGTGTGGATTCCCTATAGAGGATAGGCAATGAATGTTGAAGAACGAAAGTGATTTTTAAGGAATTGAAAAATTATTTGATGCCTTTAATGCAAGACAATGTATTGTGATCAAAGCTCATAAACTGCTCTTGTAAACATAATACTAGTGATCCAACAAACTTGTAGCATTTTACTTTCTTCCTAAGTGAATTTTATCTTTTAAGTGTAAAGAAGTTAGGCACCGAAGGTTAAAAAATGAAAGTGCTTTTTAAGGAATCATAGAACCATTTAATGCCTCTGATGCCAAAGAAAGGACTATGATTGGAGTTCAAAAAGTGCACGTGAAAACATAAGCTGAGTGATCCAAAAAACTTTTGTAGCCCTTTAATTTTCATTTTGATAGAATTTTATTGCCAATGCATTCCTTAGAGCATTAGGTTGTAAAATTTATTTCATAGCTTGAGAATCATTTATGTATCAGTTTGACACATACAATGTTGGTGTTTATAAATTTGTGACCACATATTGAAATTTGAATGTAACAGAATTTAAACAATTAAATTGCCTAACAACAACTATCTCAAACTAAAGGAGGTCATATTCAATCAATTTTGAGCAACCTCCTCAAATCAAAAGAGACTTACTATAATTTAAGGTTTCTCAAATTTGATGTGGATAAACTCTTCGAAATATAGGAACCCTCTCCAAATTTAAGAGTATGAGATGACACAAAATCTATTTTAAATAACCTTATCAAGCTAATGGAGGTTGCATAGAATTAATTTTGAACAATCTCCTCAAATAAAATTTAAGGTTCCTCAGGTATTATGTGGATAAAATTTTGAAAATCTAAGAATCGGTTCTAATTTAAGAATATAATCTTAATAGGAGGCATGTCCCTGATAATAAATACTTTTTGATTGAAAAAAGCTACAAAACAACTCATTTTTCCTAGTGATTTCAAAAAATCTCATCTAATTTATATAATCATCTTAAATATGAGGAAGGATTTTGTAGTATACCTAAGGTATAATATTAGAAATATTATCATAATATAGTAAATACATATCATGTAATAATGGTTCTATAACTAATCAATATTACATATTAACGATTATATTACATAATAATTGTCATATGACTATTGTTACATAACACTTATTTACTAAATTATGATCATAAATTTAATAACATATCTGAGGTATAATACATTTTTTAAAATAACAAAAAAGTAGCTAATAGTCAAGGACATGTGCTTCTTTTTAAGAAGTCAAAGGTTCACTAACTCTAAAAAAAGGTTTTCCCATAAACAAGTATCTCATACAATAATTTTAAATGAGTTTAAGTGTTAGGTATTTACATATTTAAAATAATGAATAATATATGTATACATTTAAATATCAATGTTTTTCATGGATTTGTTTGGAAATATAAAAAACACATGATATATTCTCCATGATAAAATAATGTCAATACCATGAAGTAATAAACTTAAGTGTTCCATGTTTACATATTTAAAATAATGATGATAAAATAGTTTTAATACCATGGATTTATAAAATCTCTTGAAGTGCAAATTTCTTTTATAGTGTAATATAAAAAAAATTCATTATTTAAATTGCATTTTTTAATGTATAAATGGATTCAACCCCTTGAAAATCTCCTTGAGCACTTGGATTGTGTAGATTATGTAGACTATGTAAACTTACCAAAAATATATCAAAAATGAGCCAAAAAAATTAAAA
>APFE030024870.1:0-22409 GCA_000404065.3 Pinus taeda
TGGGCCCATGGCACCTTAATGGAGCAAAAATACCCGTCAACCTCAAAGGGAGATTGGACGTGGACAATTGGACGATGAGACAAGGAGAGACCTTCGGAGGAGGAAGTTGTGCTTCATGTGCCAGGAGCCTTGGGCACTGGGGCACAAGTGCACCAAAGGCAAGGCCCATTACATCGAAGTGTACTCAAATAGTGAGCCAGAGGAGGAGGCTGAGCAGGAGGCAAACCATGGAGATGGGGGACCACAGTTCACGGGGGGACCACCACCATGACTACCTCAGGGAGGAGGCCCATTCGTCCCTTCTGGGGGCATTCTAGCTTCACCTCGGGGAGTTTCAAAGTACTTCACACTTCGGATCAGGGGCACAGTGCAAGGTAAGCGTGTGTCAGTACTAGTGGACAGTGGGGCTACACACAATTTTATTGATGCCTAGATGGTGGAGCGGAGGGGCATACACACAAAGACATTTGAGGGGTTTTCGGTAATAGCGCCAGGAGATTGGATGATGCAGTACACGAGATATGTTCTCAATCAAACTTTGACTCTGGGGAACTATTCCGTCACTAACCATTTCTTTGGTGTTGATGTTCCAGACACCAACATGGTGATGGGTGTCTAGTGGTTGTATTCGTTGGGGCGAATCATCACTGATTGGCCGAAGTTAGACATCACTGATGGGCCCAGATGGGAAGCTAGTAGTGCTGAGGGGTATGTACTCCTACCCATCTCAGATAGTATCTGCCCATCGGATGGAGGTAGACTTGCGGCGTGGGGACATAGAGTGCGTGGTGGAGCTCAGGATTTCAGAAATAGGGACTCAGGCATGACTAGTATATCTAGACATCCTTGCGCTGCTAGAGAGGCATCAAGTAGTTTTTAGTGAGATCCCTCGAGGGAGGACACTAGATCGAGGGTTTCAGTACACCGTTGAGCTGGAGGAGGGGGTTCATGCAGTTATCACCACCCCGTATCAGCACCCCAAGGCCTACAGGGATGAGATCGAGAAGGCCATCCAGGAGTTGTTAGCATTGGGGCATATCTGGCCCAACACTAACCCTTTTGCTTCATCAGTAGTGGTGGTGAAGAAAAAGGATGGGACCCTTTGTATGTGCATCAACTACCAGGCCTTGAACAAGAAAACCTTGAAGAACCGATACCCCATACCCCATATAGATAATCTAATGGATGAGCTTAGAGGAGCCAAGTATTTCTCTAAGATAGACTTGCGCTCGGGGTACCACTAGATCTGGGTATGTGAGCAGGATATTTCGAAGACGACCTTCAGATGCCAATATGGGCACTTTGAGTTCTTAATGATGCGTTTTGGGCTTAACAACACCCCCGCCACATTTCAGTCTTGCATGGACCACATGTTTCGCAAGCACCTGTGCATATCTGTTCTAGTGTTCTTCGATGACATATTTATTTAGAACATGACATGGGAGGAGCACCTGCAGCACTTGGAGTAGGTTTTGAGCATCTTGGAGGAGCAATAATTCTATATCAAGATGTCCAAGTGTGAGTTTGGGCTGATCGAGATGTTCTATTTAGGGTACGTGATAAGGGAGGGAGTCAGAATCCACCAGGAGAAGATCCGAGCCATCCCTGATTGCCCCACGCACAGGAACATGACATAGTTGAGGGGCTTCTTGGGTATATGCACATATTATAGTTGTTTTGCGAGGGGATTCTCCTAGTTGGCCGCACCATTTATAAACCTCACGAAGAAGGGGGCATTCAGTTGGGCATACATAGTGTAGGAGGCCTTTGAGCACCTCAAGGTGGTCATGAGTACTTGCCCAGTTTTGGCGTTGCCAGATTACATCCAACCCTTTGTATTGGAGTGTGATGCATCTGGGGAGGGCATTGGAGCAGTGCTAATGCAGGGAGGCCATCCCATAACTTATGAGAGTAGGAAGTTTTGGGACTACGAGTGACTGTACTCACACTTGGACAAAGGGATGTTGGCCATAATGGATGCGTTGGCCAAGTTCCAGATATATTTGGTGGGCAACATGTTCAAGGTGAATACTGACCACAATAGTCTTCGATTTCTCCTTGAGTAGAGGGAGTTGCAGGAGAGGCAATAGAAGTGGGTCAGCAAGATCCAAGCATACGACTTTCATATAGAATATGTCAAGGGCAAGCAAAACATAATAGCAAATGCATTATCCAGGAGGCCCATGTGACACTATCTCTGATGGATATCTCTCAGGACTGGAAGGCTCAACTGTTGGTTGAGTATTCCAAGGATAGGTAGGCCTACGAGATACTGGACGACACTTTGGGGGATGACAGGTACTAGGTGGTGGACGATGTGATATACTATAAGGACAAAATCTACCTAGTACCAGGGTCACAACTCAGAGAGAGGATTATGTAGGCAGCCCATGATTCACCCTTAGCGGGACACCTCGAATTCTTCAAAACCTACAGGGCCATAAGGGAGCGTTTCTCTTGGAGGCACCTCAATGGAGATGTGTTGAGGCACATGCAGGAGTGCGTGGTTTGTTAGACGAACAAGGGGAAGCCAACACACCCAACAGGACTACTTCAGCCGTGCCTTATTTCAGAGATGAGATAGGAGAGCATATCCATGGATTTCATCATGGGCCCTCTGATTGCATAAGGGCGGGACTGTATTTACGTAGTGGTGGACAGGTTAACAAAGTTCACCCATTTCTTTGCCATTCCATCGAGATCTTTAGCCTCTCAGATTATTCAGGGTGCATGGTCTCCCAAAGACCATAGTCAGTGATTGTGGCAACACATTCATGGGGGCGTTCTAGCAAGAGTTATTCAGGTTGGTGGGGATAGAACTCACTCCAAAAACCAACTATCACCCTCAGACAGACGGGCAGACAAAGATTGTAAATAAGTGGCTGGAGGGGTACTTGCGTAATTATGTGACTAGGCAGCAGGGGGCATCGGTGAAGTGGATGCACCTTGGAGAATTCTGCTGCAACACCACCTACCACATGTTGATTGATATATCACCCTTTCAAGTCCTCTATGGTTATGATGCACTTTCATTTTCTGACATGATTTTTGGAGATAGTAGGGCCCAAGGGGCAAAGGACTGGGCCCGAGACAACTAAGATATTCTCAAGGCTCTCAAGGCTAATTTGCAGGTGGCACAAAAAAAAATGTATGTTGATAGGTGTAGGGTTGAGAGGTAGTTCGAGGTGGGAGACATGGTCCACTTGCATTTCTAACCATACCAACAATCCCCACTGAAGTAGGAGGGGCCAGAGAATCTCAAGCCCTGATTCGATGGGCCATACAGAGTGACAAGACGAGTTGGGGAGGTGGCATATGAGTTGGAGCTTCCAACAAGAAGCAAGGTTCCAAACATCATCCATGTTTCATGCCTGATGAAGTCACTTGGACAACAAGTCACAACCACCACAGAGCTGCCACCATTGGATGATGAGGAACACCTAGAGGTGGTGCCAAAGGCCATTTTGGAGAAGAGGGAAAGAAAGCTCAAAAATAGAACAATTAGGGAGTTTCTAGTCAAGTGCAAGGACCTTCTTAAGGAGGATGCTACATGGGAGGGTGAGCAGATCTTACAAAACCCTGCACTACAACTGCTTGAGGACAAGCAACATTTGGGAGGGGAGGACTGTAATGTTCCTTCTCATTAAAATTAGCTAGGGGAGGTTCACAATTTTGAAATTTTGTGATAAACATAATTTTGGTGTTGGACTTAGGAAAGTTGGGTAAATAAAAATGAAATTCGATGGGTAGTGGGAAGTGGGAGCCACTCGAAGGAAATATTCACCCCTTGGAGAAATTTGACTTGAGGAGAGAGGGAGTTTGATCGGGTGGAGTCCACAATGAGCAAGAGGAAAACCAACTATAAATAAGAGATGAGTCTCTCATTTTGGGGCTTTTGACAAATTGATAGTTAAACTAATTTTCTTGCGCTTCTTAACCAAGACAATACAGTGTTGTTGAGTACCTCGAGTGCCATCCCTAGGGGAACATTATTCATCTACAACAAGCTGCTCCTAGAGCTATTATAGGAGATCGAACAACTAATTCAGGCAGTGAGGAACGCAGTTGAGAAATTCATACCACTCGAAGGAGCTACATTTAAGGGGCAGAAATTCCAGGCTTTCAAGGGCTTCCTGGCTTGGTGATTTGTTGGAGATTTTGAGTGGTTACATAGTTGATCAGCGAGGGAATTCTATGGGTGGTTTTTTTGGCCCTAGGGCTTGCGCAAAAGCCAAGTTGGACAAATTCACAGGGGCTTGAGGCAAGTGAATTTTGTTGTGAGAAGGGTTGAAGTTGGAAAGACTATTTTGGAGACAAATTTCCCAGGAGTTGGGGGAAGGTTTCTTAGTGGAATTTGGGGCACTTATAGTCATTTTTTAGAAGTGCGTATTGCCTGTCTCATTGGGCAATTTACACTATTTTGTGGGTCAGTAGATTCTTGGGAGTGGAGCCATTTTCTTTTTGGGGTTGATGGAGTAATTTTAGGTGAAGCTACAACTGCAATTTCAAGGGCTTTCGGGCACTCCAAAGGGACATTTCCATCATTATCAGTGTATATGCAACTGTAATTTTCTGGGCCTGCACAGATGGACATTAAGTAGAAGGTTCCAGCTCTTGGGGACCATTCATATCACTTGGGTTTTGTTTCAGCTTACTTATGCAAGCCTAGCTGCACTTATTCCATGCTATATGTACTCCATCCTGTTCAAATTTTTATTAAAATGGCTAAAGTGTTGTTCTAATTTTTGTGTGGTGTACTTGCATATTGTGTTTGTGCTTGTTTTCTCTACTTTGTCTAATGCACGCTTCTATTATATGCATAATATTTCCATTAGGAATATTACATGCATATTTTCTTTATTACAATATCTCATAGTTTCTCTTCATCTCACAACCCTAAAACAATTCTACCCAATAATTCTTTATTGAAATTGTATCATGTGCAATGATAGCTCTACCCAACATTGTTATCTACTTCATCTATTTGAGACGTGAATGTTTTAAAACCACCCTTCAGCCTCTCAATACATCTCTACCTAGCATGCTCACTATTGGATTTGTTTCTCTCTCTCAACAATATACTTTCTCTTTGCAAGTCTTCTTGTAGTTGTCATGTAGTGTCTATTCGATTTCCTTAGTAGATCTATAGCTTCGACCATTGACATCTCCAACCTACAATACATTCTCTAGAGATGTCTATTTCTTTGACAACTCTATCCAACATTCTCTTTGTTAAACTTGTCCTTCATAGTATGTAGATGTTAGATCTTCACCTAAATCTTGCTTTGATTATGGTTCCTCCTTCAATGGACACTACAATTCTACAACTCTACCCAACAAACACAATTGGAGTCGTTTTTGTCTTGCAACACCTATATATTCTTTCATTTCTCATTGGAGTTGTAGCTTCCCTTGACATACCCAGCTCTCCTCTTGTTAGAGATTGTCTCTCACATGTAGGTACTAGGTATCAACCCACTATAGTACCAAAATGATGCAGAACAAGGGATGTGCCATGTTCCCATAGGTTTTTAGAGTGCACATTACCCATGGAAGGAAACAACAATCACACATGCAGTAGGAGAGAACAACAATGAAATACCTTTCTATTAATTGAAAGTACCTGAATAATACATTCATATCTGGACTCTTACTATTACAATCACAAGGCCACAACCCTTTTCTTCACAAAAGTCTCATTAGTTTAATTATTTGCATAAGTTTGGGTTCTTCTTCTATGCCCTTGTCTTCTATGGAAGCTACGAGCTCCTCTTTTATTTTGTCTCCCTCTTCATAGCATCTAACTAATCACCACCAGTAGAGTTGTGCCTTCTCCTCTTTCATAACTCTGCCTAATAACCTCCTTTTGCTAGAGTTGTATTTTGTAGCAAGTTGGTCACCCAAGCTATGCAGGAAACAAAAGAAAGATCAGTGAAGTAAAAGCCGCATGAGGTTATAAAAATGGGTTGAGGAAAAGGTTAACTCAGGCCCCCAATATTTCTCCCTCTTATCATCATTACTTCAAGATGTTGGACCTCTTTCAGCTAGAACCAAGGTAGTGGCATCTTCCTTGAAGTGTTTCCCATTCCATGTACACATTTAACACGTGCACTTTTGGATTGATGGGCATACCTAGGAACTATCCTTCCACCTGAGTTTGGAAGCACCTAATAGGGATAGAATTATCCCTAACAATATTGTGGTAACTTACTTCCAAATCATCAACTATAAAAACATTTGAAGGAAAGGCTTGTGTGAAGTTTTTTTGGGCCCCTAGCATTGAATATGGTCCACTTTACCTAATTATGTTGATCTCACTTCTTTTATTGACACTGTGATACATAGTGCCCACTCTTGTGGCAATTGAAGCACTTGGTCTTGCTCAAGTGCTTCTTGCCTAGCTAAGATGTTGTCCCTTCACTGTTACCTTTTGGAACCCTTTCCTTTTCCATTCATGGTCATATTGGCCAAGGCTAGGTTCTCTTTTTTGCCTTCTTGTTTGTTGACTTTAGATTCCTCCTAAGTCTCTTTCTGGATGCAATCATCCCAAAGCCTCTTCTAGTTGGGAAGGTGCCCCATGCTGCAGATTCCATTAACAAATGCTTCCCATAACTTGTGGAGTCCATCCAATGCCAAATTTATGAGCTCTACATCCTCCATTTTTTTTTCCAATGGCTAAATGTTGATCTTGTTTCCAAATGATCCTCATGAAGTAATTGGTAACATTATCAAAATTTGACATCTAGATGGATTCGACCTTTTTTTTCAAGATCATCTTCTTGTTCATGTTGTTGCTCTGGAATAGATCCACTAGAGCTTTGTGCATCTCCCTCATTATCTTCTTTTCTGCCAAGTGAGGAATCGGGTGATTATCGCAAAGGTCATTCTCCTTTAGCAACAAGATAACCCTTGCCTTCTAGGGCAGGAAATTTGATGCTCCATCCAATTGGTCCTCAAATATGAGACTAACTGCTACCATATCTTTGATATGATATAAGCCTTGTGCTAAGTCCTTCTAGCACCCACAAGAATAATGTTTGCTTATAGATCCACTAAGGTCTCCTCTAGATCTGTGCATTGGTCCTTTGAAATACCCATTAATTTTTCTGATAAGTATGGCCTCCATTTCTCCCTTTGAAAACTAACCTCTACCAATCATGTCGGCACACTCGGTACTATCCTTCGTACTTTCCAACTATGCTCGCTTGTACGTTCCTCATACAATCATTGTGGATTTCTACTCTATGGCAGAGTATAGATTGTAGAGTCATGTACTACCCTCTCTGCGGGCTTCGTCTATTGCAAGTTGATATCTACTGCTTTGCGTTTGTGTATCGGCTTTGCGACTCTTGCCTTACGCAGTAGTGACTTGAGTCTTTGCCCCCACTAGGGCTAGGCACTTGCATGTCACCCCAAACCTCTATCCTTTCCCTACTTGCTATGTTATTACCCTGAAAACCAATCTCAGCCTATCAACTAGCTTGGTAGCTAGCTCAATGTACCACCACAACGTGTCTTTAGGTGGCTGCACCTAACTAGTGGTTTACTACGCAATTTGGTGGCTCACATTTATCAACAACCTCATGACCGTCTCCCATCCCCTTGACTACTTTTCTTGTCGGTTTCTTGTGAAAATTTCTAAACATAAATTCTATTATTACAACAACTAATTTATTTTACCTACTTATTTCTCAATAAGTTATTTATGAAATCCCTTCAATAAATATTAAAACAAATTCCACTGCAGATATCACACCATTATATAGAAACAAATATATGCACAAGAATCAAACACAACAACACAGTTATTTTTGGGCAATTGTCCTTGGAAAAACCCAATGCGGGAAAACCGGTGCAGCAGAGGAGGGTTTTATTAATCTTCAACAACAATCACTTTTACAGAAAAAATTGTAGACACTGGGAGAAAAAACCTGAGAATTTTCTCCGAGACTTTCAGACACCTTGGAGGACTTCCTTTCCCTACTGCGTCACTCTGCATGGCTCTGCGCTGGTCTGTCCTTCTCTACGTCATCCTGTGTCTCTATGATCTGCGTCTCCCTGTGTGCTGACTCTTAGAGTCCATGTGTCACTTCTTCTAAGCTCCCTGACTAATGTTAATCACCCCCTCTTCCTCCACCCTGCAACTCTCCTTCTGAAATCGATCTCACTCTCTCTGAGAATCGATTTTCATTGGGATGTTGAGTATCTGTTGGTGTGTCTCCAAATGACCCTCAAGTCTTCTCTTATAATTTTCTTGTTGACGAATCAACGGCCGAGATTAAGTCTCTAATCAATGACTAAGATTAAAATAGACTTGATCCTTGTCTCTTAGAAACTTCTCATCGTTATCTTTATTAATACCCATTAATATTTCTATTTTCCTAATTTTAGACTTAGGAACTCATTAAAAATATTAATTATTTTAATAACTCCTCATCCGGATGGAATTTCTCAAAACGATTTCTGGGTCTTGGAGATCTCATGCGCCTTAGCCTCTCCACTAAATTTCATGTCTAGAGAATATTTGATGCTTACCACAAATCAACACTCCCTCTTAGCGAGGAATGAGCTCTAGTAGTGTTCCACCACTGAACATCACACTGATCCTTCCGCACCGGTACCTGTGCTGATGCTTGGCCTGCTGCCCAACATCCACTGCACTGTTGCCCCTTGTACTGTTGCCCATGGCTCTGCCACTACCACTGCTACATCTGTACTGCAGTTCCTTCTCAATTTGTTGCATCATGCTACCCATAGCACTGTCACTACTAACTGCTGCACTGCATCACCTGATACTTATCCATTTCTGCTACTGAATGGATTCTTCACCATCCCCATCTTCTCCCTGAAGTAAACGAACTTTTTTCTTCCCAGGGCCTTGGTGAGGATGTCCGCCACTTGTTCCACTGTAGGAGTGTAGTTCAACTGTACTACTCCTAGTTGGACACAGTCTCTGACAAAGTGACACTGAATATCAATGTGCTTTGACCAATCATGAAACACTGGATTCTCGGAGAGCTTGATGCAACTTTGATTATCACACATGATCCTGGTCGCATCTATCCTTCTACTGAATAGGCTCACAAGCAATTTTCTAAGCCATATGGCTTCGCACGACGCTGTACTAGCGGCCATATATTCTGCTTTAGCTGAGCTCAGAGCTATGGATTTTTGTTTCCTATTGCACCAGGAGGTCATCCTCCATCCATTGTTGAAACAGTACCCAGTGGTACTTTTCTGATCTACTGAACTTCCAGCGCAATCTGCATCAGTAAACCCACTTAGTTTGATGTCATTACCTTCTAGTGTACAATAGTCCATACTCGATTGTTCCTTGTATATACCAGAGAACATGTTTGGCCGCTGCACAATGCGCCCTCTTAGGCTCCACCACAAATTGATTGAGGGTGTTGACAACGCAACAAATGTCTAGCATGGTATTGACCAGATAAATCAGGGACCCTATGAGCCTCCTGTATAAATTGGGATCAACATCTTTGTCTTCTGATGCATCAATTTTCTTCTAGTTGGTGATCATTGGAGTAGCTGTAGGACTGCATTCTTGCACCCTGAATCTCTTCAGGATTTCTGTAGCATATCTCCCTTGTCCAAGGAAGATCTCAACCTTCTGCTGCCAAACTTCCAACCCCAGGAAATAATGCATCTGACCCAAATCCTTCATGTCGAATTCTGTGGCTAGATTCTTCTTGCAGTCCTTAATGAGCCTAGATGACCCTGTTAGGAAGAGATCATCCACATATAACACTAGGAATAGAGGCTCATTCTCTACAACTAGATGGTAGAGATTGGGATCTGCATCACTCTTGATGAACCCCATCTTCTGCAAGTAGCCATCAATTTGACCATACCAAGCTCTAGGCACTTGTTTGAGCCCATAAAAGGCTTTCTTCAATCTGCATACATGAGATTTCTTCTCATGTGTCTCAAAGCCTTCTGGGAATTCAAAATCTACTTCCTCTTCTATCACCTCGTTCAAGACTTTTGTCTTGACATCCATCAGATGAGTCTTCACCCCATTTGTGTTGTAAGAGATATCACGGTTCTAATAGATGTATACCTGGCTACTGGGGCAAAGGTCTCTTCATAGTCTATTCTTTCCTTCTGAGCATACCCCTTAGCCACAAACCTGGCTTTGTATTTTTCCACACTATCGTCTTCAGCGTATTTGATCTTGTAGATCCATCTTGAACCTACCACTGATCTATCCTGAGGCCTAGGCACTACTTCCCAGACATCATTCACCATTATAGCGCTGTATTCCTCCACCATCGCATCCATCCAAACTTGATGTTGAATGACCTCTTGAAAACTTGAAGGTTCCCCAACCTGAGCTACTGAGGTCTGATATTTGTTTGGCTGTCTTCGCTCCCTTTTACTATTCCTGGGTGCACCAACAAAATCTTCTGCATCTTGTAGAATTTTTCAAAGTTCCCAGCTCGTTCTTTCTCTAGTAGTAGGTGCATCTGTTAGCTCTTCCTCTTCCCGTGACTCCTCCTATTCTAAAGGAGAATCTCTGGTACTGGCTTCCGCTGGTTGAAGTGGTTTGACCAATGGCTCATCTTTTGACTGCTCCTCGGAAGCCATTTCTCCAGATTTCCTAAAGGCCCTATCCTCCATGAACTTTACATCTCGTCGAACTACTACCTTCCTGCTCCCTGGAAGATAGATTCTATATGCCTTATCATTCTCGCTATATCCCACAAGATATCTTTTCTCTGTAGTTTTTTCTAGCTTCTTCCTCTTCTCCTCAGGTATACGACAATATGCTATACTCCCAAATATCCTAAAATGACTAACTTCAAGTGTCTTCCCAGTGAAGACCTACTTTGGAGTAATCTTGCCCAATGCCCTATGAGGAGTTCTATTCTGGACATAGACTGTCGTGCTGCATGCTTCTGCCCACAGGAATTTTGGCATATCCTGACCATACATTATTTCCCTAGCTGCTTCCACAATAGTCCTATTCTTTCTTTTTGCTACTCCATTCTGATTCAGATTGTAGGGAGCTGTCCACTCTCTTTTGATGCCCTCCTTAGCACAAAAATTGGTGAAGTCCTTGTCGACATACTCTCCACCATTGTTTGAGTGCAACACTTTTATCTTCTTTCCTGTCAGACTCTCCACTAGAGCCTTGAACTCTTTGAATCGATAGAAAACCTCATCCTTAGTTTTTAGAAAATAGATCCAACTCTTCCTGGAATGGTCATCGATGAAGGTGATGAAGTATTCATCACCCCAAAGAGCTTTTGTGGACATCGCTCTGCAGATGTCTGAGTGTATCAATCCTAGTACACTCTTTGCCCTATTGTTACTTCTAGGAAACGTTGCTTTAGCATACTTGCCCAGAGCATACATCATCTCGTTCGGTACTAAGATATGGAACTCCTGTTACAGTTTTTTTGAGAATTCTCAGAGCCCCATGGTGCAAATGTCCCACCCTTCTGTGCCTTATTTCATTCAAATCCTTGTCTGCATTACTACCTATCAGTGCCATTGGTGATTCTAGCTGCAACCTATACAACTTGTTACTTTTGATTCCAATCTGAACCTTCTTTTTCCAACTTGGGTGTTTAAATTATACTTTCTCCTTAATGAAGAAAACATAGCCCTTGCTTTGAAATTGAGATACGCAAAGTAAGTTCATCCCCAATCCTGGCAGATGCAGCACATTGGTAGCTCAGAACCGCTCTCTTGTTTCTGTTTGAAAAACTATAGCACCTTTCGCTACTAGAGTACACTTTGCCTTATTGCCCATGGTGATATGAAAATTCATCCTTTCTTCCTGATAATCTGAAAAACATTCCCGGATTCCTGTCATATGATAGGAAGCTCCACTATCTATATACCAAACCCCTGAGGAAGCAGAGCTTGCTACGCAAGCAACTTCTTCTTCCAATTTGGAAGCCAACATAGAGAAATCATAATTTCTATCTCTTGTGCATTCTTTGAAAATTTGCACGAGTCCCTTGAAGTGGATGTCTCTGCACCATGTTCCTAACCCATAATTTATTTTCCATTCCTGTCTCCGAATCTTTTCTCTGATACCATGTGAAAATTTCTAAACATAAATTCTATTACTGCAGTGACTCATTTATTTTACCTACTTTCTCAATAAGTTATTTATGAAATCCCTATAGTAAATATTAAAATAAACTCTACTACAGATATCACACCATTATATATAAACAAATATATGCACAAGAATCAAACACATCAACATAGTTATTTTTCGACAATTGTCCCCTGAAAAACCTAATGCAGGAAGACGGTGCAGCAGAGGAGGGTTTTATTAATCTTCAACAACAATTGCTTTTACAGAAAAATTTGCATAGACACTGGGAGAAAACACCTGATACTTTTCTTCGAGACTTTCTGAAATCCTGGAGGAATTCCTTTCCCTACTGTGTCAGCCCTGCATCATTCTACGTTGCTTTGCGCTGGTTTGTCCTTCTTTGCATCATCTTGCGTCTCTATGATCTGTGTCTCCCTCTACGCTGACTCTCAAAGTCCCTTCGTCACTTCTTCGGAGCTCCCTGACTCCTGCTAATCACCCCCTCTTCCTCCACCCTCCAACTCTCCCTCTGAAATCGATCTCTCTCTCTGAGAATCGATTTTCCTTGGGATGTTGAGTATTTGCTGGTGTGTCTCCAAATGACTCTCAAGTCTTCTCTTATACTTTTCCTGTTGACGAATCAACGACCGAGATTAAGTCTCTAATCAACGGCTAAGATTAAAACAGACTTGATCCTTGTCTCTTAGAAGCTTCTCATCCTTAGCTTTATTATACCCATTAATATTTTTATTTTCCGAAGTTTAGACTCAGGAACTCGTTAAAAATATTAATTATTTTAATAATGCCTCATTCTGATGGAATTTCTCAAAACAATTTCTGGGTCTTGGAGATCTCATGTGCCTTAGACTCTCCACCAAATTTCATGGCTAGAACACATCCGATGCTACCACAAATTAACATTTCTTTGATGGTCACGTGTTGGCCCTACCACTTGGCTCCTATGACACACCTTTGACCTGCATGCATCTACCCAGTGGCTTCTTTTGTATATATCAACAGTTGGATCATTTGCTTTCTTCACAACTTGTTTGTCCTTTGCCATCCTCTGCCCCTGCTATTGGCCCGACTCATCTATCGGCCTTTTTCTTGCACCTGGACATTTGAGCTCTGATTGGATGCGACTTATATTTCCATGGCTTCTGTGCAGGCTTGGTTGCTAGCTTGACCTAACAACCTATTAGTGGCTAGCCGCTTGTCTAGGTGGCTACTGGTTGGTACCTCCTTTGACTCTGTTGGCCACTAGTCCTTGCATGCTGTAGTTGACAGTGTCAACTATTGGTGATTGGCTTGGCTACTAGCCAACTTATTATTATTATTATTATTATTATTTTAAATTCTTGTCATAGTTTTTGGCTACACTGGCCCCCGCGGAGCTTTTAGTTGCTTTGTCGCTACTTTGACTTTTCTTTGACACATCTCTGTTGCATACGAACAATTTCTTTAGCCCTTGCATGGAATATGGATTCAATCATATGACCCTTTTGCCTGGAAATAAAATTTCTAACTTATACGATCATTGGCCCAAAATTGGCCTCTCAATGCCTATGTACATTTATTTGGAGATTGGTTTAAGAGGTTATGCATTAATACAATGTTAAATTTCCTTGAACCCAACAACCTGGAAATTTACTAACTAGCAGATTATTATAGATCTACTAAATAAAAAGCACAATTTGGATTTTGTCAAAAATTGAACAACAAAAGAAAAATAAACAACCAATCTCAATCACTTAAGTGCATGCAAATTTCTTCCCAATCAAAGTGCTTAATTAAAATAACTTCACAAACTATTTGAGCTTCCCTACGAGAAAAATGACCCTTTGAGGAAATTACATATACAACAATGACTTGGATCTAATCGATTTGATCAATTCCTAGATCTATCCTTTGATCTGTTAATTGATTTGTATCTCCCTTGCTCCTTGCACTTTCCTCTGACCTAGCACACTTGAATGGAAGTCCTCCAAATCACTGAGATTTTCTTCTCTTAATGTCTTATGCTCACTCAATGCAATGTCTCTTCTCCATTAGCCTAGCCTTTCTTTTATAAACTTGAGTTATGACCGAATCCACAACCCTGATCTCCAAAGTGATTGACGGTTGAGATTAGGTCTTAACATCACTTGAGATCAATAAATGAGATTCATCTACTTCACTAATCCATTTTTTTTTTGCATTTCATTAGATTAACTCACTTTTGTTTTATAAAAGAATTTCCTTAATTGCTAAAGTAATTTCTAAGGTTAGGGATGTATTAGGTGACTTCCACATGCGTAGACACATATGCTTGTGCAAAAGTACCTACCTGAGCTACAAACATCAACATTGTTATCTCAATTCTCTTTTCCTTTGGACTTGCTAGAAATAATTGATCACTTTCTATCTATACAACAAGCTACCCTAAGGCATCAATGGGAAAGATGGTGGTACACAGAAGCTCAATTCCTCCATGTCTGTTGTGCCTTTTGTTTTCTACTTGACTTGAGTTGCATCCTTACTCCTTGGTGAGAGTTTTTTACAAAGTCTCTTGGGAGGTGACTAGGTTGTCCCTTATCTTTCTTTCAAGGCTAGGCTTTTTGGTATCGCTTCTATGAAGTCCACTTGCACAAATATTTTGGAAATTCTCATTCAATCCATAGTTGATGTTTGATCATCAATTTCTAAGTGTCTGTCCAACTGATCTTTTATTCTTCACAAGATTTTCAAGCTCTAGAACTTTAACAATAAGTGAGGTAAATGAATCTTTACAGGGAGCTGGGCATTTTCTTTTAATAGGAGTGAAGTTGTATTCTTAGTTCCTGATGGGGAGCTTTGTTGCATGGTTGAAGTATGGCTCCCCTCCTTTGATTTTGTCCATGTTTCCCTTTGTTTTGAATAACAAGGTAATGAATGCAATGGAGCCTATTTGGAACCTTGGAGAGTCGTATCCAAAACCTTTTCCTAGGTGGCTGAGAATGACCCTTTTAGTGGTTTCCCCATGAGGTCTTTGCCATTAAAATTTCCTATAACATCCAACTCTGAGCATCTGATTACTATGTCTGCCACTAGCGTCTCTTCTAGCTCAAGTTATATGAATATCTCACCCTTCATTTTCCATATGCATCTAACAACTTTTTGTCTTTGTGACACATTTAATAGAATTTTTTCTTGATTATTATTAAATTTTAGAGATGGGGACCCCTATATTAGGGACCTTGACATCTCCCCATCCCTTCTAAATTTCCCTACAATTTGGGTGTTTTCCCTCATGTCCCTCTTGTGCGTCTCCCCTCCCCTAGACTACCCTGTCTTGGAAACTTGGTGGAACATAGGGTCAATGTTGATTGTTTATTTTCAATTTTAATTTTTGAACCTTGAATGTAGATACCAATGACCTCAAATCAGCTTCCTACTCTTTACAGACTTTCCCTGATGGGAGGAGATCCGATATATAGAGAATCACTTATGAGGGATAGATAAATTAATATGGATCTGAAGTGATCTTGATGACCCTTTCTTAGGAGAGATTCAAGAGTGTGACTTGCTTGCCTTTTAAGCAAGGTACAAGGTTCTCTAGGATAGGGGAATAGGGATTTGAGGGCTTGGCTTAGGGAATTTTACTTGCAAAGGAGCGTCATAAACCCTAAAATCCCTGTGGAACTTGGTTCCCCAAGTGGGTTTTGAAGAGTTGACTTTGATAAGATATGGGACCACATGGGACCAAGTAGACCCATGTTAGTTCGAGAGGGATAGGATTTTGCAACCAATGATATGCTTCACCTAATTAGGGAGGGGAAAGGGATCAAGAAATGAATTCTCAATGGAAGGCAATGCAAGGATCCCAGTGAGGTTTCTAGCCTAAGGGAAACCAAAGGCAAGAACTGGTCTTCGATCTAGGGCTTGTGATATCTCAAGATCCTACCATCAAAATCTCATGAAATTTGGAGGGCTTCTTGAAGACACACCAGTGCAGTTGTGGACAAAAAATCAAAGTATTTGGATGGGTAGATCTTGAGATAATTGATGCCCTAGGTCAGCTAGAGGACTAGACCTAGAGAAGAGGAAAGGGGAGAAAGAAAATAGGTTTAAGGTGACCACCTTTGGGTGGAATAGTGCCTAATCCTTTGGGGCATTTGGAGTCATCTAGAATTATGACTATGGACCTTTAAATTTTCTATGTCAAGGAAGCCTCAAAGATAACTTTGCTTGGCACTAGGACAACAACAAAAGCAGCATCAAAGACTTTATAATTTGTTTCACAAGATAAATGGCTTGTCAAGATGAATTTCAGTAATGAAACATCCCTAGGAACATTCATTCATTATACATGGCCCGTACATGAAGCATTCACTATCCAGAAACAAAATATCCGCAACTTCGCATAAGAGATGCAACAAATAAGCCCTGGTATAGCAAAATCCTAGAAACAATGTATGTGACAAAATTTGAAAGAAAGAATAACATTAAAATGTACTTGCATATATAAGAATATATCCAACCATCCAAAAACTTGCCATCAAGAAGCCCTGAGACATATGAAAATTATCCAAACATCAAAATTCATCCTCCAAGAAGGATAGTGAAAATCTCTAAAGAAATACTAGTTCCCAAATCCAAGTGATGATACTAAAATGAATTCACATCACTTGTATTTATACACTTCTAATGTGTTTGATTTAGCTAATTAGGCCTACATTAGCCCCTATAATAAAATAATGTGCAAAATAACTAACTTTTGGTGACAAGCCCACCAAACTAGCTCATAAACAAAAGAATAAGCCTCTCAAGAGGTTGAATAATGAATAGTGCATGCCATTGGGCCTTGGAGGAGGCCTAATGGAGTTCACTTGTGCCATAATGTGTATTTGAACTCCCAAAAGTAGTGGACAAGTGATCGACCCCTTGTAATAACCTGTGGTGCTCCAAATGACATGTGGGGGCACACAGGAAGTCCTCATAGGTCTCCAAACAAATCAAAGATGCCTGTAGGTCGTTTGCAAGGGCTAGGATGATGGTGTAGGTGATGCCACATCATCATGCAAGTCCTGGGTCATCTTCCAAGTGTATGGTGCAACTTTGGGGCCAACAGGGCATGATGGATCAGGTGCATCTTCCTCTTCCAATAAGTGAACCACATCAATATCTGAATGGTTGTAGGGATCCATGGAGTATTGTCTATTGTTGTGGAGGCCCATGGTTCTCTACGCACACCCTACATGTGCCAATGTATCCCTTTGGGGCCAGGACCCTGTATAGGGAGACTAAACCCAAATGGAAACCACCGACAATCCTGCATATGATTCAATGTGCCCCCATGCCTTCCAGCACACGAAGTCATTAAAGAAATCAAATAAAAGAGTTTATAAACCATGGATAACAAGTGAGCACTTCATAATGGTGCACCCTTCCATAATGGGCTTTGGCATGTGCTAATGTCTCCTAGCTCCAAATAGGGTTAACCATGCATCCTATTAGGTGGTTTCTACCTCTTAAAGGGGGTTGTATGTCCTTGGTACATCCTTCAAATGGTGGTGGCATGTGGCATAATGATGGAATGGAGTAGGGAATGAAAGGGGAAAACTTGGATTGTACAAGGGTAGCTAATAAAAGGGAAGCCCACACTTGGGTAAATAATGTGTAGGAGGGAGAAATCATGGTGCATGAGTTACCTCGGGCTTGATTTTTCCACCGTTCTTCATATGCCTTTTTCTTTTTTATGATTTTCTTTGGTTAATTGCTCGAGGCTCTAGGTAATGAGAGCATGATGTGTAAAGTATAGCAGTGGATACCCCCTTATAAGGTGGGGCAGTTCATCACCCATCACGAGTTTCGACAATCATGGGTTCTTGAATGATAAAGGAGGCTCATCAAGGGCCATGTAGGAATTAGGGTGATGGCCATGGAACGGGGTAGAGCTCATCTCATGGATTTTTCCCACATCCTAAATGCTTTTGTCCCGACCATCTTTTGCATTTTGTGGTACAATTCCCTGTTGAATGTGGCCAATTACGATTTTTCCTTTTCTTTTAGCTGCATCAAGCCCGGGGCATCATTCCATGCCCGATCCAAGATGTGGGGTGAGGAGTGTTGATTTCTGGTAGCATTGGATGTGCTCTAAGCCTCTAAATTTACAAGGAGGCTAGGACATAGTGAAAATTCTACAACTGCAATATCTGATTTAATTTTCCTACTTATTCCGCCATAAAGTTATTCAGGAAATCACTTCAATAAGCATTAAAGTAAATACTGCTGCATTATCACACCGTAATACAGAAACAAACATATGCGTAAGAATGAACACATTGACACAAATCTTTTGGACTAATGTCCCCGGAAAGACCCATTGTGGGAAAATCGGTGCAATAAGGGAGGATTTTATTATTCAGCAATTTTCTAGTACAAGAGGGTGCCAAACTGGCTTACCCACAGATAAACAAATTCTTCAGCGCTTCTTTGGAACCCAACGTTAGCCTTGTTGACCTCTGCGTGGCCTGAAACCCTCTGCGTGGCCTGAAACCCTCTGCGTCAGCCTGTTGAGACTCTGCACGACCTCTCTGGACTCCTACAGTCTCTGCATGGATGACGCAGGCCCCGCTGGCTCTGCGCAGTCTCTGCTACCTCTGCATGGCTCCCTCTGGCCCTGCGTCCGCCTTTTCTGCCTCTGCATTGATCTCCCGTCTCTCTATTCTGTACTTGTTGTCTTCTAACTATTCACCAGACCACTGGTTCAATTTCTCAGCTAACCACGCTCCAGAAATTGAACTGACTAGTCTCCCTTAGTGCGTTTTCCAAGTGACCCTCAAGCCTCCTCTTATACTTTTCTTGTTGAAAAATCAATGGTCGAGATTAAGTCCTTAATTAACAGCTAAGATTAGATCTGGCTTGATCCATGACTTTTGGACCATTCTAATACAGTTTCATATTAATTCACATTAATATTTTATTTTCCCCAAGTTTAGACTTAGGGATTACATTAAAAATATTAATTATCTTAATATCTCCCAAACTGTTTAGAATCTACCCAAACCCTTTCTGGGTGTTGGAGATCTCATGTGCCTTAGCCTCTCCGCCAAGTTTCGTGGCTAGAGCACATCCGATGCTACCCCAAATCAACACACCCTCTTAACGAGAACTGTGCTCTAGCAATACTCCTCACTGAGCATCACCCTAATCATTCGGCATCAGTTCCTGTGCTGATGCTAAGTCTTCCTGCCCAACATCCTCTATACTGCTATATCCTGTATTGTTGCCCATGGCTCTGCCATTGCTATTACCACTGCTACATTTGTACCACAACTCTCTTTGCATCTGTGTTGCTGCTGGTCCTTTCTCCCCACACTGCATCTGCACTACAACTCCCTCTTCATTCGTGTTGCTAACACACTCATTTCTACTTCTGAAAGGGGTTTTTTACCATCCCCATCTTTTCCCTGAAGTAGTCAAATTTTGACATTCCAAGGGCCTTGGTGAGAATATCTGCCACTTGTTCTCTTGTAGGAGTGTAGCTCAACTATACATCTCCTCGTTGGACACGGTCTCTGACAAAGTTACATCGGATATCAATATTCTTCGACCTATCATGAAACATTGGATTCTCAAAGTTTGATGCAACTCTAATTATCGCACATGATCCTGGTCGCCTCCATATTTCTTCTGAATAGGTTCACCAGCAGTTTTCTAAGCCAGGCCTCACACGACGCTGTGCTTGCTGCCATATATTCTGCCTTAGATGAGATCAGAGCTACAGACTTTTGTTTCCTACTGCACCAGGAGGTCATTCCTGATCCAATGTTGAAACAGTTTCCAGAGGTACTTTTTTAATCCACTGAACTTCCTGCCCAATATGCATCAGTAAATCCACTCAACCTGATATCCTTCCCCTTGGTTTATAAGAGCCCATAATCAACTGTTCCTTGTAAATACCTGAGAACGTGTTTGGTTGCTGCCCAGTGTGCCCTCTTTGGTTCCACCATGAATTGACTGAGGGTGTTGACAGCGTAGCAATTATCTGGCCTGGTATTGACTAGATACATCAGGGACCCTATGAGCTACCGGTATAGGGTGGGATCGACATCCTTGTCTTCTGATGCATCAATCTTCTTCCATTTGGTGATCATTGGCATAAGCATAGGCCTACAGTCTCCCATCCTGAATCTTTTCAGGATTTCTGTAGCATACGTCCCTTGCCCAAGGAAGATTTCTCCTTTCTACTGCCAAACTTCCAACCCTAGGAAGTAGTGCATTCGTCCCAGATCCTTCATATCGAACTTTGTGGCTAGATTCTTCTTGTAGTCCTCAATGAGTCTGGATGATTCTATCAGAAAGCGATCATCCACTTATAATACGAAGATAAGTGGCTCGTTCTCTACGACCAGATAGTAGAGATTCAGATCCACGTCACTCTTGACAAACCCCATCTTCAGCAAGTAGCCATCTATTCAACCATACCATGCTCTCGGTGCTTGCTTCAAGCCCATACAAGGCTTTCTTCAGTCTGCATACATGAGACTTCTTTCATGGGTTTCAAAGCCCTCTGGTTGTTCAATGTATACCTCTTCTTCTATTACCCCGTTCAGAAATGTCGTCTTGACATCCATCTGATGGATCTTCCATCCCATTGGGCTGCAAGAGATATCACGGTCCTAATAGATGTATACCTGGCTACTGGGACAAAGGTTTCCTCATAGTCAATCCCTTCCTTTTGAGCATACTCCTTAGCCACAAACCTGGTCTTGTATTTCTCAACACAGTCGTTCGTAGCATATTTGATCTTGTAGATCCATCTCGAACCTACCACAGATTTGTCTTGAGGTTTTGACACCACCTCCCAAACATCATTCACCATTATGGACTTATACTTCTCTACCATCGCATCTAGACAGACCTGACGCTGAGTTGCCTCCTTGAAGCGAGCAGGCTCTCCATCCTGAGCTACTAACGCCTGATATTTGTTTGGCTATTTTCGCTCCCTCTTACTGTTCCTTGGCTCACTGATGAAGTTCTCTGCATCACCTAGAATTTGACGAAGTTCCATGCTAGTTCTTTCTCTACCAACAGGTGCTTCTGTTCGCTTCTCCTCCTCATCCTGAGAATCTTCTTGACCCAAGGAAGAATTCTTCACTTCTGTTGGTTGAAGAGGCATAACCAACGAATCCTCTTTCGATCGCTCCTCGGAAGGCATTTCGCAAGATCTTTTGAAAGCTCTGTCCTCCATGAACTTTACATCTCGTCGTACTAGTACCTTCCTGCTCCCTGGAAGATAGATTATGTATGCCTTAGCGTTCTCGCTATATCCCACTAGATATCCCTTTTTCGCACTCTGATCCAGCTTCTTCCTCTTTTCTTCGGGTATGCGGCAATATGCCAAACTCCCAAATATCCTGAAATGACTGACTTCAGGCATCTTCCCAGTGAAGATTTTCTCTGGAGTAGTCTTGCCCAATGCTTGATGAGGAGTCTTGTTCTGAACATAGACAACTGTGTTGCATGCTACCGCCCATAGGAATTTTGGCATATCTTGATCTTACAACATGGCCCTAGCTACTTCTACAGTAGTCCTGTTCTTTTTTTCTGCTACCCCATTCTGCTCCGAATTGTACGAAGTTGTCCACTCTCTTTTGATGCCCTCCTTAGCGCAATAATCAATGAAGTCCTTATCGACATTGTTATGCTCTTAACCTGCAAATGATATCCAAATACAAAATATGCGAAGAAAAGAGACCCAGAACACAGAATATGCGAAGAAAAGATACCCAAAACACAGAATAGCAATGATTTTATTATTCAGAGAGTAATGTTCACTTGCCTCTTCGAGGGGGCAACCTCCAATAGAGCAGAGCTCGATTACAAAATAAGACACGATACTCCTCCGAGGGAGTTTTTATCCTTTATATATGACTCATACATGCAATACCACGGGCCAATACCGCAGTATTACTAATACCATCTATCTAATACTACGACCCATTTGCCACTAACTGTGGTTCCGTTATTAATTGCGGATTAACCACTTACAATTATTAATATGGGCTTTATTGACTCTTGACTATGACGTGGTCCCATTACATAGATAAGGGGGTTAGGGTGGGACCCTAACATGCCCACCCTCTTAAGACTAGCCTTGTCCTCAAGGCTAAAGCTGCGGAAACTGCTGCAGAATAGTGGCTGGCTCCCAAGTTGCGTCTTCTGGAGAGGTGTCTTTCCATTTGACTAGGACTTCCTTAATCATGCGGCCGCGCAGTTGCTTGACTCGTGTGTCGAGGACCTGTTCCGGTTGAAACCAGATGGATCCTTCTTCGTCCAATTTCGGTAGACTAGTCTGAATTCTGCAATTGTT
>APFE030024873.1:0-10791 GCA_000404065.3 Pinus taeda
TTTCAGTTCATTTTTGTCAAGTAGATTAGTCTTCTTTGAGCTAGCTTTCGTCCATCATTGATAAAGCTTCTTTTGTGAACCTATAGAAGTTGGCTTGAGCCCTAGCGGACTTGTGCCAACTGACCAAGTGACAGCTGCGACAAGAGCTAGTACTTGTGCATATAGCACCGTCGCTTCCAAGTTTGTACGAACTACTGGGTTGATAAAATTAAGAGACAGGAAGCCCCAGGAGTTGTAGCATTATTGCTACAATACTGGGGCTCACCAACCATCTGTCTAAAAGTAATTTTTCAAATTCTTCATCAGGCAGGTTGAAACACTTCTTTTGTTTAAGTAATCCCCACCACGTGGCCACCTCATCCTCAAAATTACGCACTATAAAAATTCTCCAATGATGTGCTTATAATGACTTTTGTGTTTTTATGTATTCTTCAATAGTAGGGCCATTATATTTTCCTGTAAAACATAGAACCGCCATGAAGAGGGTTTTGAAAAAATTCACTTACTTGGCGAAAATTCGAAATTGTCACAGTTTAGTCAATTTTGATCAGAATCCCTATTATGACCTATTTTTGGAATTGGAACAACCATTCTGCATTTTCTCATGTGATAGAAATCCCAATCCAGGCACTGGAATTTCAGATCTGCGCTGCAACTCTCCTTTTGTCACCCAAAAATTCTGAAAAAAGAGGTGATTTTAAATCAGCGATATCTCCCTCATCCAGACTCCGATTCAACTGTTTGTTTTTTGAAATTGGATATATTTTCACAAAGAATCCATATCTGCAATTAGACTTTGCAGATCTTGCACCAAGACGTTCAGATCTGCGCTGCAAACTCGCTGCCCCGAAAAATTGTCTGCAACCCCACTGATTTTTAAATCAGTGATATCTCCTTCATTCGGACTCCGATTCGACTGATTTTTTTTTGAAATCAGGTATTTTTTCACATAGAATCCAGATCTACAGTTATAGTTTGTAGATATTACACCAAAATGTACAGATCTGATATGAAAACTCGCCGCCCCCGAAATCCTGCAAAAAATAATAAAAACAAATCTCCACTGTCTGCCCAAGAAAGTGCTCTGATACCATTTGTTATAGCTCTGATACCACTTGTTATAGCTCTTATACCACTTGTTATAGATCTAACCCGTAAATTATATGAGAAATAGAATAAACCGAAGAATAACAAGATGAAAATATATAGAAATGTTTCTTTATTGATCAACCCTTAAGGTTGGGCAACACCATACATTCACTCCTTAAGGAAGGAGAACACTCCACAAGCCATATGCCTGTACATACAATAATTCTTGACTATATTTCTTGACATCTCTCCATGTGGAGTCTCTAGCCTCTATATAGGCCTCATACATGCAATACCATGGATCATTACCATGGTTCCCTCATACCATCCACTAATACCATGGGCCAATTACATTATTACTAACTACTTGTGGTCCCTTACATGATATGGGTTAACCACCTTATTTATTACTATGGCCCATCTCATTATTACATTATTACCTTGGGTACCTCCCTTGGTACCTCATATTACCCCCCAGGTATATAACAAAAACTAATACAAACCAAATGAAAATGAAAAAGGAACCAAGAAACCAGCTTATGGTATTAAAAAAAACTGCAAGGGAAAGAATTTATAGACATAACTAACTTCACAATGCTTAATATATAAAAGGCCACAAATGCCTCATGGCTCAAAGCCAAATATCTACACATAAAACATTCTCAAAACTCAAATGCATGTTAGAGTCTTCTAAGAGCAAGCGAAATCCAGCGTTCATGCTGAGTGGTGAAGGGAATGCTGGCCTCAAATACTCAAAGAACATGTCCTTCATTTGTGACGTGATCGAAAAAACACAAATTTGTCCTTCAGATTCACGCCCTCCATTAAATCCTTAACAATATGCTCATCTTATTTGCGGATTCTTATAACTTGGATGTTCAGAACATGAGATTTTTTGACAGAAATATGCCTATCTATTGATGGCAAATCCGTCGTCTTCGTAACTAGAAATATTGACACTCATTTTCACCAGAGGTTTGGGCTTTGGAACCAAGCTGTTATCCATCGCCAGTTTTGAGGTATGAGAATCAAAACTCGTAGCGTCCACCATTAACAAACCCCTTAGCGTGACAGACTTCATTTTTGCCTATGATAAGACCAGAGACATAACGATTCATGTAATACGCAAAATTGAGTTGAGAAACCTTGCGATTGATAGCAAGCCGCAAGCTAGGGGGAAATATCAAGAGTAACAAAGGCCTTCTTGAAGAAAAGTGAGATCGCTATGACATATATAAGAATGCTACCTATGGATGGCTCGATGATGAAAATAACTTGTTCCATCTTAACCAATAGTTCGAGATAGAGGTAATTGCTGGGCTACAAACCATTGCATTGTATTAGTCCTCTAAATTGTGATTAAGACTCGACGCATCAACCTTCCAACCACTATACCACTTCTTTGTTCAACTAGTTTGTTTGCAGGTTTAGATCACTACTATGGTAATGAAAAAACTCCCACACTTGATCTCCAACAATAGAATCACATGGTTAAGAGATTGAGAAGTTGATCTACGTGGATATTGATGGCCACCCGCCTATTCCACTTGGAGCCCAAACACTGTCTCTTTTAGTTTTTCAGTTTTCTTAATTGTATCAAAATTTATTATTTTAGGAAGTTTTTTTGGGTCTTGAGCTTTCAAAGTTGTTTTGAGGCCCTAAACAAAATTTTTATAGAAAAAAAAGAGATTGAAAAAGTCCCACACAAATATTTTGTGCCAAAGTTTTGACCCCGAGAAGTTGATGTACCAATTTACCCAAACGGGGCCCACAATTTTGGTGCTTCATCTCCTAGGGTTAGGTTTTTGGGTGTTTAGGGTTTTCCATTGTTTCTCAATAACAAATAGGCCTTTGAGCCTCATTGTAACACAGTTCAGACGCATGTATCCACCACATATTTTCTTAGAAATAAGCTACCATCGTTCGAGCTAGTTTATTTCCATTATGTTTGTAAGCATATTTCAATATCCTAATATTAATGAAATGAAATGTTATTTCTGTTGCATTTATGGTTATATATGTAATTTTTTGTGTTCTTGTTTAAGTTCAAGTCAGTGGTATTAGAGTGATATTCTCTTTTTGTTTTTTTCTTTTCATGTCCCCAACGAGGTTAGGGTATAAGGAGTTAGGGCTTGATCTGGTTGAACCTTTGCAAGACCAGCCTCGCAAACCCCGATGACCTTCTGTGGAGGAAGAAAAGAAAGATGAGGGGGTAAGAGATCCTTTCAAAATATTGCTTGGGTAAGCCCTCGAGTGGAAGAGGAACGCGATGATGGATAAATTTTCCCATATCCTTCGACGACTACCCATAGGAAACACATCTTGATCCAGTAGCCACTTTGAAGGCACCACTTATTTTAAGGTACAAGTTAAATTTGATATTCCCAAATTTGAGGGCTAAATAGATGCAGACATTGTAGATAAATGGTTGAATATGATGGAAGGGTATTTTTCAGTTCATGACTTTTCCAATTGGGAAAATATTACTTTTGGACTTCTCAAATTCACCCCACACATCAAGGACTGGTGGGAAACCTATTGTGAATGAAAAGATGAGAGGGAATCCTCACTGTTTTTAGCTACACTCACTTGGGATTCTTTCCGAGATGCCATCAAGGAACAATACTACCCTCTTGGGAACTATGAAGATAAATACATAAAGTGGACCATTATATGGTAGGGAATGGACCAAGATGTGCCAGAGTTCAAAAATGTTTTCCATACCCTCCACATGAAGTTGCGTATCAAGGATTTTAAGCAGAATTTGGTACTTAAGTACCACGGCTGTCTACAAAAGTACATCTAGGATGAGATGGAGTTCCTGGACATCTCCTCACTCAACATGACATATTGATACACTGTCAAGATTGAGCAGAAGTTTAAACAAAAGTAGCGAGACTTTGGATCTGTGAATCCGAAGCAAGGAAAAGGTTCCCACAAACCACAGAGAAAAGTCCAAATCCAAGGTAGGGCGACCCAGGACAACTTTCCAAAGCCACAAGAAAAGAACAATACCACGAAGACAAAGAAGGACACGGGATAATGGTCTGAGTTCCATAAGAGCTCCACTCACAACACAAGTGAGTATCAGGCCAAGCAGTTATTGGTGCTTGAGCTGAAGGCTTCTGAATCAGATGCATCTTCTGACTCTGAGTTAGAACGAAACAAGGGGAATAACAAAGGGAAGCAGATCATTGAAACAGAGCCCAGTGCCACTGTGGCCACCACCAAGATACAAAAATAATGAGCGTGAATATTGAGAGGAGGGGGAACTCCTCTTCCACTCACAGATGTGGGTGAAAGGTTCTCCACTACAGTTCATTGTCGACACTCGGAGCCAAAAGAACCTCATTGTGGCAGAGGTCATAAAGCGGCTAGGGATAGCGATGATAGCACATCTGAATCCGTACACCATCGGGTGGCTTCACCAAGGACGAGATCTCTGCATCATCTAGTAGTGTCACCTTCCTTACAACATCAAGCCCTTCACAGATAAGGTACTGTGTGATGTTGCTCCTCTTGAAGTTTGTGATGTATTATTAAGAAAACCATACTTGTGGAAGTGACATGATGTATATGAGTACAAACCTCACTGTGTGATTATTACTTTGGGAAATAAGTTGTACAGGATACCGGAGGTAGGCCTGCCTACCACCATCCCTTTGATCACTGCAAAGTAATGCAGTAAGATCACTTCCTAGACCAAGATTTTTTTTTTCCTTATGATTCGCCCTCAGGGCAAGAAGAAGGTTGTGGCCATGACTTCTAGATAGGGCTCCACACAATAGAAACAAATGGACAAGGTCATGGAGGAGTACAGAGACATTTTCACCTCACTTACAAGGTTACCTCTTCAATGTCAGGTTAAGCACTCCATTGATCTGACCCCGAGTGTGTCGGTACCCAATGGATTGATCTATCAATGCTTTTTCCTAGAGAATGATGAGATCAAGAGGTAGATTCAAGAGATTTTGTAGAAAGGGCACATCAGGCCAAGCTCATCACCATATGAGAGCCTGATTGTATTGGTACAAAATAAGGACAGGACATGGATACTATGTATTGACCATTGGGCGTTGAACAAGATCACTTTCTGGAATATGTACCCAATCCAATAGATTGATGACCTTCTAGACCAACTCAAGGGGGAAAAATATTTCAGCAATATTTACTTGAAGTCTGGTTATCACCAGGTACCTATCGAACCCTTCGATGTGTGGAAGAATGCCTTCAACTCTAAGGAGGGCCTTTTCGAATGGTTGGTCATGCCTTTCACGTTGAAGAATGCCCTCACAACCTTCATGATATTGATGGAGAACATCTTGCGAGGCTTCACCAAAGCATTCATGGTGGTGTACTTAGATGACATCTTGATCTTCAGCTAAAGTTTGTGAACCATATTTGACAGGTCCTTCAAACCTTGCGACAACACAAGATGTGTGTTAATTTGGAGAAATGAAATTTTGGCATGTCCCAGGTGAAATATATTAGGTATATCATTGATGAGAAGGGTGCGCATGTGGACCTAACTAAGATACAAGTCATTTAGGATTGGCCAACCCTAACCACTGTAATAGAGCTCTACAAATTTTTGGGTCTTGTCAATCTGTATTGTACGTTTGTGTTGGGGTTATCTCATATTACCTTTAAGTCAAGTCACCAAGGGAAGAGTTAAAGTAAATTTTTTTGGTCCAAAAACCAATAGAAGCATTTGTCGAGTTGAAGCATCGACTCTGCTCTTTACCAACACTCACATTACCAGACCTATAATAACCATTTGATATTGAGACATATGCCTCCGACTATGCTATTGGTGCAGTTCTTACTCAACAGGGGCATTCGAAAGTATCCCACTTAAGACAAAGAAATGTATTCCATTGTGTAGGTCTATCGTCAATGGAAGCATTACATTACGGGGAAGGAAATGATCATCCACACAGGCCACCGAACCCTACAATTCATATAGAAACAAGGGAAGTTGTAGAACGATCACCATTAGAAATGGTCCACATATCTACAACAACTTCATTTGAACATTAAGTACAAGAAGGGAGCACCAACAATGTTGCACACTGCCTCCGCCAACCACCAGTGATGGTGTTGACCAATGTGCTTGACTCTTGTGGGCATGAGACTGTGGGGTAGCCGCATTTTTACAAGAGTGATCTAGAATTTGGCAGCACATACCAGACACTCTTGGAAGGTAAGCATGTTCCAAACTTTCACCTCTAGGATGCACTATTTTGCCACCTGGGACACATATGTGTTCCTTCAAGAGAGTGTGCTAAGATGATTTGGGAGGTGCAATACAGTTGGGTCGCTAGAAATTTCAGAGTAGAGAAAACAGTGGTAATATTGCAATTAAATCCTGCACTGCCTGCACCATTCCTAGATATACCATCAAGAAGCAAGGTCTATATACTACTTTGCCTACTCTTAGTTGACCTTGGGAATTCATATCCATGGATTACATGTTAGGCCTTCCTTCTACTAAGCATGACAATGACTACGTTTTCATGGTCATCAACAAATTCTCTAAGATGGCCATTATGGTGGCCTGCTAGAAGAGTACCACAACAGAGGCCACTGCTAAGCTCGTCATTGAGCAAGTGTGGGTACAATTTGGGATCCCAAAGTCCAATGTCTCTGATTGGGACAATAGATTCCTAAGTTTATTTTGGTTAAGTCTATGGTCGATGTTGGATACCAAACTATTAAATCCATGAATTTCCATCCCCAAATTGATGGCCAAACATGAGACGTCAAGAGGATGATCGTACACATAATGTGCATGTACAACTCGAAACATCCACGAACATGGGAATAAAGCCTCCCCTATGTCCATCACAACTACAACAGAGCTCTCCACATCTCAACAGGCCACAACCCCTTTTAGGTAGGGTTGTGATTTCAGCCATTATATCCTATTGATGTGGCCATACCATTTACAGCTACTCAGTCAGCTTTAGGTCATGTCCAATCTGAATCCAACAAGGCTAACAACTTCATTAAGTACATTGAATAGATCCACCAGTAGGTCCATGATATATTGGACAAAGCCAATGCTAAGTACAAGCATCTCCATGATCAACATCAAGTACCGCACACGTTCCAGGTGGGCAACAAAGTTTGGCTACATTTGTAGAAGGAATGCATTGTTGGACCCCACCACAAGCTTCGTCCACTTTGATATGGGCCATACACCATCACCAAGGTTGTAGGGGACAATTGCTTCAAGCTCAACATTCCACCTTTCCTTGGTCTGCACCCAGTGTTCAATGTAGACTGCCTTCGGCTATACTTTCCACCATTGCTAGACATATCCGACATTGAAAAACAACTCACACCAATAGATATAAACCCAAACTACATGGAAAAGGCCACAATTGATTGGGTCATGGACACAAAAATAAAGAACAATCACTAGTATAAGATCCAACTATATCAGGTTGTCAAAGCTGGCCAACTCTTGCACCAAGGCAAGTGGCTCACCATGGACGAAGTTCAATAGAAATTTTCCCATCTCATGGAGGCACTCAACACAATGGGGACCATTTCTTCCTAAGGGGGGAGGAATGATCTAGGTGGATATTGGTGGCCACTTGCCTATTCCACTTAGACCCCCAACACTATCTCTTTCAGTTTTTCAGTTTCCTTAATTGTAGCGTAGTTTATTATTTTTGGCATTTTTTTGGTTCCTGAACTTCCGGAGCTATTATAAGGCCCTAAATGACATTTTTAGGGAAAACAAAGAGATTGGAAAAGTCCATTATTGGTATTCCACTTTATCTTTGGCTTCCTCTTTGAGATCTTTGAAATGAGGTATTATGATAACCAAATGGAGATCGATGTCAAAGTTACAACCTCAGGAATTTGATCTACCAATTTACCTTAACGAGGCCCACAATTTTGGTGCCTCATCTCCTAGGGTTAGGTTTTTGGGTGTTTAGGGTTTTCCATTGTTTCTCAATAATAAATAGGCCTTTGAGATTCATTATAACACACTTTAAAGGCATGTAGCCACCACATCTCTTCTCAGAGATAAGTGTTATAGAAATATTTGGGTACTGCAACCCCAATCATATATGTCCATAAACCAAGGGCTTCTAAGTCCCTAAAAGTGTTGTTTCATACCCTAAAGGGACAAGGTCAGCTGATTACATCATCTCCCAGAAGTTCTCCATGAAAAACTACTCAGAACTGGTCAAAACTGGATCATCTCACTTGCTCCATGGTCAGGGTGCGATGCATCGCACCTACTACACACGAGAGGTGCGATGCATACTGAAAAGTCCTTCTATAGGGTGCAATGAGCGAGAATAGACAAATGGCAGAGACAGTTTGCTAAGTGGATGATCAATGAATCTTCTAAAAACTTCTCATATGACACTTGCCTCTCAGAATTCGCCCAGGGATGAGTAAGAGATCAATGAAATCTCCAAGTGGAACCAAGAACTATCAGTGGAATGAAACTAATAAAAAGCCCAGAGCTGACTCACGCCTCTGAAAATATCTATATATGGATCTCTGATCCCAGAGATCCAGAGGTTGGAGGCTGGAATCTTGTATTTTGTAAGGAAGTGTTGTTGGTTTCTTGTTGGAGTATCATAGTGTTGGGTGATCTAAGCTTTTCATGAGGTGAAGAAGGGCTTTCATGCTGGGAGGATGACGCTGGGTCAGATCAATGGGTTGTAATCCTCTCTTCTACTCTTTCTATTAATAAAACTATTCAAGTTTTCCTCCACATTCTTGTATGGTTTTTTGATGATATATGCATTTGTGTGGTCAATATATATCTGGTCCTATATTGTTTATGATTGTAGATCTCTGTTATTCGATAGTGTTATGTTGCTTTGACTTTACAGGTGCTCTTTGAGGCGGGGTAAGCAAGGAAGGAGCGGCAAAGATCTGTCAGAAGGGAGGGGAAACAAGCAAAGGACCAAGCGCAAGACTAAGGTTTGTATTCTTTGCTCCCCTCTCATCTACTTCTCATAAAGGAAAACAAAAGTAGTTTTAGTTTGTTTGTTTCTAAGATAGCTACCTGTCTTAGTGGGACTAGCAGCTCCGAGTGGACACTAGATTTCCCAATAACAATAAGCTACCATTGTTCGAGCTCGTTTATTTCCATTCTATTTGTAATCATATTTCAGTATTTTGATATTAATGAAATGAAGTGTTATTTCTGCTACATTTATGTATTTATGGTTATATATGTAATTTGTTGCATTCCTGTTTAAGTTCGGATCAACAACTCACTACAAATTTTGGGAAAGTACATGGCGGAGGAACGAGACAACTCATTCAATGCAAGTTGACATCTGAAATAATTGTATTGTACCTAGACTGATTTGTACATTGTCGGGATGATGTCCACCCTCAAAATCCGGAGTTGGGCATGTGGTGGCGGGCTGGTGTCATCTAAAAATTTCATCTAAAATCCTAATGTTAACTATGGACAAATGAAAAACTGAAGCAATATGGACAAACTATTAGCTCTGAACTAATCATAGATGTCACTATCTAAGGAGTGACATAAGAATTATGTTAGTTTAATATTGGGAAATAAGAGAAAAGGATTATTAAAATGGTTTTTTACCAATTTAAAAATGCACATATAGAGTAGTAAATATTAATTTTTAAAATTAAAAAATAAAGTGAAACGAGTTTCACTCTTGGATCGAGTTCAAAATACAATATTACTACGTGTTACCAGGTATCATAATTGAAAGACAATAGAGAAAGGGAGATTAGGGCAAAGATATGAAAAATGTGTGGAGGAATTCTTGGTCTTATTTCAATTTGCATGAACTGTCAATTGACACCATTAAATTATCCACCTGCAGTCAAGACAATAATTATATCTTAGCTCATTTCTATAGGTTTGTTTTCCTGTACTACGGGTCTACCTTTATTTTGATGTGGTGAGAAATCATGACAAGATTTTATTAATTTTCAGGTCCAACTATAATTTGCATTACATAAAATCCATCAATCGAAACCATCCTTTGAAATTTTTTAGTGCTGATTTGGTTGTATGTCATTCAAATTCTTGGTAGAGTGAAACCCAAGATACACAGGTAAATGGTTAGAATTATCCATGCAAATGGAACTAGGTATAAAAGAAGTATTTTCATTTTTTGGAAAACAATGTATATCTATCAAACTTTCCTAGGTTCTCCATTTACCCAAATTTCTAATAGAAAAGTCGTGTTATTACAAATCTTGAATTAGCAGTTTGACTATGTTGTCGTCCTTGGTATTTTCTACCCTTCATTTGCTACACTTGCTCACAACTCTAGTGCCTTAGTCAGGGCCAAAAAATGCATGTATAGGTTAAAGCATGCCATCAACACCATATAGGTAGAGTGTGGGGACTTTAGCCTAATCATTATTTTTGGAAAATATGTAGTCATCACTCACTCCAAGCATGAACCATGAATTTTGGACCTACGCAATGCTTAACTGTGAGCCACATGGATTATCCAATAAAATATTTCTAGTGATTTTTTTTACTTTTGGATTATAGTGCCTAAAGCTTAATTCCTTCTTAATTAATTGCATCTAAAATAGGTATTTGTTTAAAAATATAATAAGGTTCCAAATTTCAAATGGTTTTCAATAAATATATTATAAAATCTTACAGAGTCTAAGGAATTAAATATCTCATGAAATAGGCACATACTTGAACTAATGTTGGGTGTA
>APFE030024880.1:0-38150 GCA_000404065.3 Pinus taeda
GTAATTAACGGAAACGATAATTGCGCCTGCCACATTGGCCATTCTGGTACATAGCGTGTGAAAACAGCGCCAGGCCGGAGAGGCCATGACGAAAGCACCTCCATGGAAATAAAAGCAAACGGTCATCCGCATGCTTTTATTGTGATCCCGTTGAGTTGTGGGAAGAAAAATGCGCACCCAGTGAGAGAAACTTGAAGACTATTCAGAAGACCTTAATATTCAATTACTAAATACAATTATTTAAAGATACATATGAAGGAGAGTCAATAATGACCTCCGCCGTCTTGAAATAATATTTCTGCACCGTCATATTAAATTCGCTGACTGTGACAGTTGTGATTAATGCTCTAACACTTTTCATTAATTACAACAATTTAAACTTTAATTTCTCTGATGGTTTAAGTTTAAGCTAGGTTTACAACAAAACATTTCATTTTTGTTTTCTTGTTAAAGGGTCCATGCTTGCTTCTTTTCCTTTGCTGGTGCAGTTTCATCTTCACCTTTATTGCTTTCCTTATGAGGTTCCTCTGCTCCTTGCTTACATACTTAACATTAACAACCTTTTCTGGATTGGGATGCAATACAAGATGCTGCACAAGGTAATCTAATTCATGTTATCCCCACTTTCCATGAGGAGCCACCAAAAGGCACTCGTCTTCGAACACGAGCGGCCTCCAAACAACATCCATGGTAGTATCCTCCACAGTTGTAGCAGTCATCTTGAAAGTAGATCCAATAAAATTTCTAACAATTGGATTATGAGAGAAGGTAAGTTTTACTCTGAGTGATTGCAGAATCATGTGGAATAGATTTTAATTCGTGATCATCAATAACATAATCCTCAATAGCATCACATTGTTTGTCAAAGATTTCTTCGAACTCAAAAATACTGCAAGGCCCAAATATGCTTCCAACAGGGTTCATGAGAAAACGATCATGGAAAAGGTCATTGTCAAAAAAGTCTAAAAAGATAGACATATTAGCTCGGATCCACTTTACCTCTACCATAGTGAAAAAAACGCAACAAATAAGACACGTTGGAGATGTAACAAAGCTCCCACACAACTCTTAAGTAGGCTCAAATTTTCGTTAAACTCTGCCCAACTTTGACTTCACAATAGCACCGTCTTAGCTCTCCCTCTCATTTCCTCGGATGCACACCACACTTTCGCTACCCCACTCTTCTGATCAGTGTTTTCCAACAACAATCTCACCTTCAAATTAAATCAATGATGAGGTCTCGACGGCCTTTTCCAGCACAGGTGGCTTCGATGTCCAAACAAACTTTATAACAACCTCTTCTCAAAGCTCTCCTCAAAAGAGCAATAAGAACTTCATGGGAACGACAGGATTTACTCCACAGGCCAGCAAATAGTCTGGCCGGTTCCACAGGTGACTCAATGCTGTTATGCGCCCTCACACACCACTCCACGACACTGTGCACCACCAAGAATATGTGCGCCGCCAAGAATCTTAACACATCCACAACAGGCATAAACAACCTCACTAATCTTCACAGTCTTGACCCTCTAGAGAACTAACCGCTGACTCCAATAGCACTCACACTCTCTTCACAACAAGCTCTCCACACAACTTAGCCTCAAACTGCACAATGTCTCTGAAACTACGGTCTCCAGGATTGCACTTAAACAGAAGGCAAGCACTCAATCACTTGATTTAACGCGAGATGTTCACCAAGCAATGGTGATTTAACTCACCAATACCACGCTCACAGCCACTTCATACAATCGACTCTCCACTTTCTCCACGCACAGTGGATATGGAAGCACTCCTGTGTGGCAAATACAACATCACACCACAAGGCTAGCACAACTCTAACATCAAGAAATCAGAACCTCCAGTGGCGTGTTTGATCCACACATCCGTTGCATGCTCTCACCTCATTCACAACATAACAGCGAGGCAAGGCTTAATTCCTCTTTAGGCCAATGCTCTTCACACACAGCTTCTTTCATGTCCTCAAGCTTACACACAAGTCAGCGGCACTCTTTTTCTATAGGCTGTGCAACTCTCCAAAAACAATGGCACAGGACAAGAACTTTTGACCATGCCACTTTCCCACATCAGCAAGAAGTTACGCTTTCTACATAGCAAGCAACTTCAAGGAACTTCACTTTACAAGGAGCTTTAGTCACCAGAGAACACACTTTATTCTCACTAAACGCACCTTTCATGCATAGTAGGAGCCACACTGCTTCGCCTCACCTCACAGCGAGCTCTGTGACCTCACAGCTCTGATACCATGGCAGAAATACTGAAGACTCTTTAGAAGAGCTTAATATTCCATTACTGAATATAATTATTTATAGATACATATGAAGAAGAGTCAATAATGACCTTCGCCGATCTCCGCCGTCTTGCCGATCTCTGCCATCTTGAAATGCTGTCCTTGCACAATCTCATTAAATTCGCTGACGTGTGAACAGTGGGCGACGACATTTGCACAGTTGTGATTAATGGTCTAACACCCAGAGGACGAGATTGTGATCCAAGATTACGTCCTTGGACGCCACTCTGCAGTCCTCAGGTAGCGTGCCTTGTAGGGATGGCACGATAGGCGTGGCCAACGTTTGTAAAGCCATTTCAATCACTGATTTTTCCGGCAAGCCATATTTCCTATACTATACGATATTTAATGTTCTTAAGTACATCTTCTACATCTCTCCATAAAATCGAAACACGTAGATTCTTGCATGACTACCATGAGCATGCATGTGACTTCATTATCATATTTCCCATAACTCAAACTTTCCAAGTAGTCTTGCCCTCGTTTTCCCGCTGAAGATGTTAGTGTCAAGCGTTGGCACAGCCATAACTAATAGTTAATAACTAGATATGCGTAATTATTGAAAGCGTGGGTGTAGTTAATAAAAACTCAAAAGGCATGTGCAGATAATGGTTTAATAACTGGAACATAGTACACTTAATTATTTAGACTTAATTAAAACTCACCCATTGACTTCAGATATGTGATTCGTGGATAAAAGATAAAATAAGATAACTAAAGACATCACGTTAAAAATATAATATTTTAGATATTTTATATTGAATATTATAAAACTAATAAAATATAAATAATGAAAATATGAGATATCAGTTAATAACTTAGGTGTGGGAAGGATATATCGAAAGGTATAAGTAAAGAAGAAATAGCTTAAAAGTTTTATTTTTTTATTTCATAAAATTATATTAATGAAGTTTGCAGGGGTAAAAATTGTGAGGATAAATTTATTTATAACACATGAGAGAAACAAATGTATTATAATTAATTTAGATTTTATTATTTATGTAAAATGAGAGTTTTTTTATTTGCATAACATAAATTTGAATTTCGCATTTTTGAAAAAAATCAAGTTATATGAATATAAATAGTTCTCTAAATATCATTTTGTTTGTCTAATATTAATTTCTCCTTAAATATCCATTGTTTAAGATTTTTTTATGAAAATAAGATTAATATATAAAAATGGTGGTGTATGGTTTAATCTCATGAAAATAACAGCTAGATTCATAATAATTATTTGAGTAAATAAATGTTTGGGGAATTTTGAGATCAACAATAAACCTCAAAACAAAAAAATGTATTAACAAAATAAAATTTAAAAGAACAAATAATATTCAAAATTGATGCAGGAGCATCAAGACCTTTTTCTCCATTTGAAAATATGGGGTGTGATAATATTAATTTGTAAATATGGGGTGTGATGATTTTTAATATTTTATTAATTAATTTGAATTAGATAGGAGAAGGTGAGGATTTATGTAAATATCTTTTTATTAATAAAAGAATATGAGGAAATTTAATTAGTTGAAGGATTTTAGGGATAAAAATCTATCCTTTAGGGATGTTGAGAGATTTGGGGGTTTGTTGAGGAATTGAAGGGATTGAGCATTTAATTAAATGATTTTTTTAAATTGTATAATTAGGAGGGCTTTTTGAGGAAAATATATTAGAGATGGTGAGAGAGGTTGATTGGAAACAGGCTTGATCAGCAAGGCTGTAAGCCTTCAACAGTTTGGAAAAGGGCCATAGATTGTATATCTGGCCATGAATGTAAACCTCTTGTGAATATTTGTTTTATGGAATATAAGTATGATTTGCATGGACATGATTGCCTTAATGCATTCTGAGATGGTTCTGTGATTGATGGCAGGAATCAATGTTATCTAACTTGAAATTGCATAGTAGTTCTTATTTTCCTACGCGCTCTCTGATGTTTTGATAATGATTAAATTTGCATGAAGTGCGGGTGGTTTCAATTCTGTATGGGTATGCTTATGTTTGACCGATTTTAAGATATGGGTCTACATGTGTTGGCCATGCGAAACTGATATAGCGCGAGAGCGAACGGACATCTCCACCCCATATCTCTTTATTCTATTGTGAGAACAAATTAAAGAGTTCTTTTGAAAATTTCGAAAACGGGCAGTGGTTTTGAGTTTGACAGCATTGTGGATATCGGTTTCTACGCTTAATAACATGGGGTAATGAAATTGTTATTATGATTCGGTTTGTCCATAGATATGCGTGCAGAAGAGGATAAAGGTCGAACGTGTATAGCTGTTAGTCCGTGAAGGAACCGTGCCTTTCCATATGGTAATGCCGGTCCATGCATATCGACGAGACCATTTCAGTTGAGTGTAAGTGAATATATATTCTCTGCGTGTTATACATTCAAATCCATTTGAATCTTCGTTGCTTACACAGTTTGTTGTATATTTTCTTGTGGTGGAAGCTTGGAAGCGTAGCAAGGTGAGGTGTATGCGTATATTAGTTAACAAGTTAAAGAGACGTTGCTCAGTTCCGGAACAGGAGGACTGTGTAAGCGCATAGGCAGTTGGTTGTTAAGGCATCCCAACCAGATATACATCGACCGGAAGTATATAGCTGCCAAGATATATTGCTTTGCCATTATAAACCACCGAGCATCTCAGAGCCAGCGCAAGTCTGTACAATAAATATATATGGAGCATTGCGAATGATATAGCCGTCGATTTGATGAGCAAAGGCATGTATATGTTTATGCCTGGTAAGGAATGTTCATACATACCGATATAAATTTCAAGCGATTTTTAACAATAGCCGCGTGATAAAAGGAAAGGGGAAAATGTGCCATTATGATGCCATTTGCGCACCTGTGTAGAATTATGATAGTAAATCACTATATGTATTGAATCCACATATTTAATATGTTTCTTTTAGAATTGTGTTAAGAGCCTGTGGATTAAATAGACATGGTTTTTATAAATCATGAAGATTCAAGGATCATAAGACCATATGTTACATGCATAGTGATCAGAGATCCTCGTAGAAGTGGCCTGGGAGCGGCCTGGGTCATCATTTTTGGTATCAGAGCTTGGCTCTATTGAAATGAGGAATGTTTGGTTGAAGTCAGAAGGTTTGTTAAACAGGAATATATTTCTGAATGTGTGATGAATGATCAGATTTTAAATCTGATATGCAGCTGAATGAAGGAAGAATCAGGCAGGTATTGGGTTGTTTAATTTTAAATTGGGTTTTACTGACAAGAGACAGATTGAGGATTGATGTTTGTAGCATCTGAGGAGGTGAATAGAATGGCAGATCGTTGTAAATGGTACAGCGCTGGAATGAAGTTCATTCCTGGTCGCAGATGCAGATATCCAGGTATGAAATTCAGATACAATTGTCTGAATAAGGCGCACATATAGATTGTCATTTTAAAATCCGAATAGTGCTATTAATTTGCAATGAATTGGAGTTCCATTATGAGGATGGCATTAAAAGTTGTGGCATGAAATGTTTTAAAAAAAACAAACCAAGGGCGCATTGATTGATTTTGATTGTATTAAAAATCCATGTTAATTGGGGAGTGAGTCAAATGCATTCTTAATGAGAAGCATTGGGGCTTTAAAATCGAACAATGAAACTGATGTTGTTTTAAAATAGTCTTTATAAGAAGTGAACACGTGATTTTTAATACTATTGAACCTATTGAAAAGAAGATGGTTGGGTTGTGGATTTTGAACCATTTGTTGAGGATCGTTTCTGCGAATTATTTTGATCTGAAGTTTGTCGGATAAAGCCAGAAGATTAGATCAGATTTTAAAATCCGATTGACAGTGAAGTTTAGCAGAGGAAGCATAAAGATTTGCCGGAACAGATTTGCAGAAGTGGTAAGGTTCTGAAGGTAACTGAAGGGCAGGTGAATGGAAGGACAAGATCAGACGAGATCTTGGAGGTAAGATGATATGTTTTTGAAAAATAGAATACTGTAGTCTTTGCATGGAAATATTATTACAACTAACAGATAAAGGAAGCTGGTGAAAGTTTTTAGGTGAAAACATAGAGGTGGCAGAACCTTGAGAAAATCCAATAGAGATTGGATAAGGAAGACAGTTGTGAACAGGCAGATGAGTTGAAGCCAGGAAGAGCAAAGAGAAGTGCTCAAAGGAGGTTCCAGAGATAGAACCAATTGCTTGCCAAAAGACTGAGTGAGGAGAGCTTGGTGAGGTAAGTGGCGGCAGGACAGGACTTGCTGCTGAAGAGGCTTTAGTGCAACTCATAGTAGAGTGAGTAAGGAACTCATAGAGATGGAAAGGAAAATGACTAGTGACAGTCATAACAAAGGTTCTGAAATCAACCACAACAGAGAAAAAAAGGAGAAGGAGGCCAAGGAAATTGGCATACAGAGACAATTAAGCAAAGAGGAATATGAAAGGGAGAAGGCTGAGATAGCAGTTCAGCTTGAGGTGTTAATGGAGATGTTGCAAAGAAATGAGGAAAACCAGAAGCATGGTTATGTCATGAGAAAGAAGTTGAGATGGCAGAGACTACAAGAGAAGTGGAATCATCAGGTGAATTTGCAGTTGATAAAGGAACTAAGGGAACTAGAACAGGTTATAGATGCCAGACAGAAGAGAGAGAAGCTTGAAACAGTTGAGCTACAGCAAAATGAAGATGCTAAAGAAGATGTTGAAGTTTTGTTATGTTACCCAGAGAGTGGACCATTACTTTTTGAAAGTGATGAAGAGCTAGAGGAGTTGAATCATATGAATGATTCAAGGCAGCCCAAAGATTTGATGATTGAAGCATCAAACAAGACCGTAAGGTCTTGTGATTTTAAAACTAACGATTTGTGTGTGATTGCAGGTTTGGAAGAAGAGGAAGAACATCTACTGAAAGATGTTAAAGAAGATTTAGCAGAAGAAAGACCATGTGAAGATCGAGTAAACTTTCCAAAGTCTACTCCAAGTAAAATTATTGAGTTATATAGAGAATTGGACTTCCAAAGGAGGAAATTGGAAGAACAGAGGATGAATGTCCAGGATAGGTTGCTGATAAAGGATGGCAAAGCAGTTGTCATAAAAGAAGTTGCAGGTGATGAGCAAAGGAATGTTGCAGAGGGAAAGGAAGATTGGGAGGCCGCAACATCCATAGTGACAACAAGAGCAACATGTTTTATTGAAGATGGTGGAAACAATTAGCGGACAGAGGACATACTGAACAAAGAAATTGAGATGATAAGGAGGTTAATGATAAAGACATCCCAGAGAAAGACAGCCGAAAGAAAGAAAAGGAGCGACAACAAGAGAATAACAGTGGAAGATTGCAAGAACAGAGCAAGTGGAGCACTACAACACAAAATATGGAAACCTGGAAGACAACAGCAGATGACAACAGCAGTGAAGCAATCAACAAGCATGAAAGGATTACAAAATAAAATTTGGGATCCAGGAGGAGATATCCAAACTTATGACCAGGTGGTCATGATTTTTTTTTACATGGGGAGTCCGATGCAGGAGCATCAAGACCTTTTTCTCCATTTGTAAATATGGGGTGTGATAATATTAATTTGTAAATATGGGTTGTGATGATTTTTAATATTTTATTAATGAATTTGAATTAGATAGGAGAAGGTGAGGATTTATGTAAATATATTTTTATTAATAAAAGGATATGAGGAAATTTAATTAGTTGAAGGATTTTAGGGATAAAAATATATCCTTTAGGGATGTTGAGAGATTTGGGGATTTGTTGAGGAATTGAAGGGATTGAGCATTTAATTAAATGATTTTTTAAAATTGTATAATTAGGAGGGCTTTTTGAGGAAAATATATTAGAGATGGTGAGAGAGGTTGATTGGAAACAGGCTTGATCAGCAAGGCTGTAAGCCTTCAACAGTTTGTAAAAGGGCCATAGATTGTATATCTGGCCATGAATGTAAACCTTTTGTGAATATTTGTTTTATGGAATATAAGTATGATTTGCATGGACATGATTGCCTTAAGGCATTCTGAGATGGTTCTGTGATTGATGGCAGGAATCAATGTTATCTAACTTGAAATTGCATAGTGTTTCTTATTTTCCTACGCGCTCTCTGATGTTTGATAATGATTAAATTTGCATGAAGTGCGGGTGGTTTCAATTTTGTATGGGTATGCTTATGTTTGACCGATTTTAAGATATGGGTCTACATGTGTTGGCCATGCGAAACTGATATAGCGCGAGAGCGAACGGACATCTCCACCCCATATCTCTTTATTCTGTTGTGAGAACAAATTAAAGAGTTCTTTTGAAAATTCCGAAAGCGGGCGGTGGTTTTGAGTTTGACAACAATGTGGATATCGGTTTCTACGCTTAATAACCTGGGGTAATGAAATTGTTATTATGATTCCGTTTTTTCCATAGATATGCGTGCAGAAGAGGATAAAGGTCGAACGTGTATAGCTGTTAGTCCATGAAGGAACCGTGCCTTTCCATATGGTAATGCCGGTCCATGCGTATCGACGAGACCGTTTCAGCTGAGCGTAAGTGAATATATATTATCTGCGTGTTATACATTCAAATCCATTTGAATCTTCGTTGCTTACACAGTTTGCTGTATATTTGCTTGTGGTGGAAGCTTGGCAGCGTAGCAAGGTGAGGTGTATGCATATATTAGTTAAAAAGTTAAAGAGACGTTGCTCAGTTCCGGAACAGGAGGACCGTGTAAGCGCATAGGCAGTTGGTTGTTAAGCCATCCCAACCAGATATACATCGACCGGAAGTATATAGCTGCCGAGATATATCGCTTTGCCATTATAAACCACCGAGCATCTCAGAGCCAACGCAAGTCTGTACAATAAATATATATGGAGCATTGCGAATGATATAGCCGTCGATTTGATGAGCAGAGGCATGTATATGTTTATGCCTGGTAAGGAATGTTCATACATACCAATATAAATTTCAAGCGATTTTTAACAATAGCCGCGTGATAAAAGGAAAGGGGAAAATGTGCCATTATGATGCCATTTGCGCACCTGTGTAGAATTATGATAGTAAATCACTATATGTATTGAATCCACATATTTAATATGTTTCTTTTAGAATTGTGTTAAGAGCCTATGGATTATATAGACATGGTTTTTATAAATCATGAAGATTCAAGGATCATAAGACCAGCTGTTACATGCATAGTGATCAGAGATCCTGGTAGAAGTGGCCTGGGAGCGGCCTGGGTCATCATTGTCCTTTCAGGCTCATTAAATCTCGAAAGAGATAGAGTCACCTTTTCATCCTTTTCTTGACTCTTGAAACATGAAAAGGTCAAGTTTTGTTCCTGCGTCATAAAAATTTACTACCCAGGAAATATTCCTGGTAACCATTCAAGTTCTTAGTTGTGATAAGAGTGTTTTTTAGGCTTGTTCTCGATGGCAACATTCCTCGAGTCTACCAACCAAGGTCTTCCCCTAGATGGAAATCCTGGTCCATTTCCTCCATTTGGAAATGCCGGTGCTCCGTATATGGCAACATTGTCTTTGCCTAGGTTAACCATCGGTTTGCCTGTATGGTTACTTTCAACCTTAGTGGTCCCAAGTGTCATGACTCCTGTTCCACCATCTTCTTCGTCTGAACCATGACATGATGATTCCAAGGTTGAGCCTATGCCTTCTTCCCCTGTTTCTTCCTCCTCCTCTCCTCCTTCGCCTGGTAAAAGTTTCACATCTAGTAACCAGGAGACTAAGAATAAGAAGAAGATGATGAAGAAGAAGAAGAAGTCCGATAAGCGTGAGGCCACCTGTGCATCTACTGCTCCGAGTGCATCTTAGGTCAGAACACCCTCTGCTCCTCTGCGGAAGGTTAAGTTTCCTTGTAAATTGTGCAAGGGTGACCATCTTCTTCGTGATTGTCTTGGCATTCCTAGGATCTTAGAAGTATGGTCCCATAATCTGGCTTGTCCCTCATCGTCCTCTGAATTTCATGGCGTTGCCACGCTATCAACTCGCAACGATAAGAAGAAAGGGAAGATTTGATTCCCCTATAGGCTATGTGAAGGCAACCATCCCCTTCACCTTTTTCCGCTCATGGATAAAGCTTCTGTCGTTTTGGAAAGTCTTACAGCTTCTTCACCCTGACTTCCCATTGGTTATCAGAGGCTCTCTTCAGACCCTCTTCGTATTGACCAAGATATTGACTTAGATTCTTCTCTTGTTCATCCTCCTCTTTTCGAGCCTGGCTGTGCTAACCCTGTTCCAGACTAACCATTGGTCGGAGAGAGTGTCAACTTGGGTTCACCACCTGTTGATCACTTTCTTTTGGAAGAGCGTCATGCTCATGTTCTTCTCATCTCGTCAAATTTTCCTGAGTCCAAAAACGACCCTCCTATCCTCGTTGGTCAAGAGGGTCCTTCTTCGGTTCCTGTAGAGCAGGGGGGCAATCATATGATTCCCCCACTAAGTAGTTTGGTCATTTCCTTCGACCAGAGTCATTTAACTGCATTCTGCCTTCCATCCTATGTGCCTTTCCAAATTACGGTACATGCCCATGATAAGGCAGTACCTGGCACTGTCTTGGATGAGGGTGCATCGGTTAGTCTCATGCCTTCCACTACTTGGCAAGCTTTGGGCTCCCCACAGCTTGTGTCGGTCATGTAGAATCTGTTGGCATTTGACGGAGGAACCAGCCAACCTTTTTGGATTCTCTTGATGCTTCCTGTTACTTTGGGGGGCAAAATCGTCTATATAGACGTCATGGTTGTCCAAGGTGCTTTAGATTTCAGTCTTCTCCTTGGCCATGACTATGTTTATGCCACAGGGGCCCTCGTCTCTTCACTTTTCCATGTGCTTTGTTTTCCACACAATAGAAGAGTGGTGACCATAGATCAATTATCATTCTTTAGTCCCTCGGTGCCTCCTACGCAACTATCATCCCCTCTCGGTGCTTGCTTGCAAGCAGTACCTTCTTTGCCATAGGTCAATTATGTGGCTACTCATTCTGTCTCAGCCTCTACTGATGATCATGAAGATGGTCTCGTACATCATGTACTGGGGGAATTGGAACTTGATCTGTCAATAGTGCCTCATGACACGTATTCCCCCCGGAGTGCGTCGCTTCCATCTCACGAAGACCTCTTGGGAGCCATGTTCTCATATGGCCAATGAAACCGGGTATCCCAAGGATAGTTTTGATCTTATGTCAACCTCATTAAAAAATGAAGCAAGGGCCCGAGGATATTTTGTCCCTATGTCAACATCGTTAAAAAATGAAACAAGGGGTGTGGAGCATAGTTCCTTGTCTTGTGTCAAGCTTGTTAAAAAATGAAAAAAGGTGTGATGAGGATAGTTCGTTTACTGTGTCAACCTCATTAAAAAATGAAACAACTCCCTTTCCAAATCGAGTCTTTGATTAAGATCTCGTAAAATCCAAGTCGATTCTTTCCAAGATCTCAAAAGTGAACCTTCATTCCATCCACCTCGTTGAATGTAGTGAAGCTTAGGGGGCATATACCTCAATTTCTGTCATTACGTTGGGTGCATACGAACTTATAACAAGCATAGTTTTTCATTTCAAGCTTGTGTAAACATGAAATCGAATCCAAGCAGAGTTCTCCATGGTTCAAGCTTGTGTAAAAATGAACCCATATTTGATTTACATCTCGTGATTATCGTTTATCCGCTAAATTCTACTAGATGAGCCTTCTTTGTTTCATTCCATCGCCACCATCTCTTTGGCCAGTCATATGCTTTCACTTGGTTGTTTTTCCTTCCTAAGGAACCGCATCGATGAGTGGTTTTATTAGCCAACCTCTGGACTATTACATGTTTTGAGCAGTTCCACCATTGCCAGAACTAGTTGCTGCCCTTTATGCCACTCATTCCTCTAGGACGAGTCACCTTTAAGCTCTTTTATTACTTAAAAGACGAAAAGATATCTGAGTTGTTCCTTTCGACTCGTTAAACGAAATGAGAGGCGGTATGCTTTAAGCTCTTTTCCTACCATGTAAACGTGAAAAGGTTGCCGAGATTTTGTCATTTCAGGCTCGTTATTGGTTACGAAATGGCGTGGTTTCAATCGCTTTTCTACTTTTTCGGGTCGATGTCACTAATCACGAAAAGTACTCCTTGATCGTAATGGTCAAGTGGTTCTTTCTAGTATCATTTTATAATTTTTCGGGCTCGAGAGACACAAACTTATGAAAAAGGACCCCCCTGGAGTTTTCTTTTTTGTGTCTTTTTCAAACTCCCTAAACATGAAAAAGACTCCGAGTTTTACCTATGTCAGACTTGTTAAATCCTGACGACATTGGACTTGTCACCATGACGAGACTCGAGCTTCTCCTCCCTAGGGCTCGTTAAACTATTACTAGGTTGGATTCAACTGAAGGTCGAACTTATATTACAAGCACATGCTATGTCCTTCAAGATTGTTTTCAAAAATAATTGGGGTACTCGCCAGAAATGGTGGGGGAGAATTTGGAAATCATCATTGATTGCCTATGGCAGTTAGTCACTCTTGAACATCAACACTTTTTCTTCTTGTCAGGTTGGGATATCCATACATCATCATTTGGCCTTCCATGGGTTTGGGTTGTCATTGAGCCTCATTCTGTCTGATCCATGTTGTTTCGATTCAACCTCTGATCCCTTGGTACCTGAATGCTGCCACCCTCTGAAGTTGTGTCACCGACATCTTCAAGAGTATAATCCTTCTGTAGTTTACATCCTTGCTTCCACCTTTGATACTCTATTTCGCGATCTACCGCTTGTTCCTTGTCTCATGTCGTTTATGGGGGAAACATTATGGCCATCCTACGACAGGTCGTCTCCTGTTGACATCAGCTCATTATCCAGGAGATTGATTTAGAGATCCTTTTTGGTACCCTGGAGCTTGCATGCCTCAATGGCAAGTCCTTCACGCCTGACGGTCGACTTACATCATTGGTCATCGATTGGGTGATTCCACGAGTGTTCAACTTCAGCTCATTCTTCACACTTCGTGGATTGTACTTTACAGTACCTTGAGAACCATTGGCATTATTGGTGGTTTCTCTCGCGCTTGTTAACGGTTTATATCATCGACCGATAATCAAGAGACTTTCTATCATGCTCGACTTCAACACCTCTATTCTCATGCTAGAACTTGTACTATGGTCGGTTGGGTTCAAGACCCTGAACTCAGATTACACATGTTTGGGCTACGTGGTTTGGTTCGTGATTGCATGACTCATTGATGGATGGGTGTGACCATACCTGAGTCTTCATGGATGGTTGCAACCATACCTTTGTCATTATCATGGTCTTATTAGCTGGGTGGCTGCGTCCATACCCCAGACCTGGTTCAAATGTCTTTTGGATCGCTGCGCCCATGCCTAGACTACATGCATTTCACTATCAGAGATGTCAGTTGTACTTGTGCCTGCAGGTTCTTCCAGATGGTGTTATAGCTCAGTTGGTTTCGTAAAGCATTTCACCCCTCCCACTCTCTCAGGCTTCATACTTTAGGGGGCATCTGTTACATAGTAATTTGTCACTGCCTTCATTCCCAGTCCTTCTACTGTGTCATGTGTCCATGTCAAACATGCTCATACTAAACAAATGCTCTCTTATGCTGCCAATTGACCCAATTTTCCTAAGTTATCTGCCACATCGCGGCTATAGACTTACTATACGTGCTGAAGGGCGCTCATGAATAGTCTAGCCGCACTTCCAGTGCAGAAGTACATTTGTTTCCCACGATAGTCCGATTTCATGCCCCGTCGGGAGGCTGTTTTCCATATTCAATGATGGCCTCATTGGCTACATTACTTACTAGCGATGTCAGCACTGGAGCTTAGTTATACACTCGCGATGATCCAGATTGGGTGAATTTGTTAACAGTCGGCCTTCTGGATGACTCCGGACCTGGTTGTTGGCATAGTTTGTGTCACCCTTCCCTCTCTGGCATGGCAGTTCCATAAATTGTGCTACCTTTGTTGGGGATAAGCTCTCTCTTCTACCTTTCATGGAGACTCATTCTCCTATTTAAACACTCACCTTGGCTATGATCAGCTAGTTGGTAAATTCTTGGATTGAGCATTGATGTTAGTTCTTTTGATTTTGATAGATAGCTGGTCTGGGTGTGACAAGTGTGAGAGTGTTGATAGCTTGTGGAAGTTTGTGAAGTGCCCTTGAATTTATGTAAAACTTATGAGTGAGAGAGAGACTTTGTATGTTGAGAGATCAATCTTCAAAGAGTGAATGCTTGAAGGACATGCTGTCTGGATTCCTCTAAGAAGGCTTGCGATGTCAAGACTTTGATTGTAACCTTGCTCTTATTTCATTATTAATACAACCATTGATGTTTTCCTATGTCTTGTTTGTAATTTACTTGATAGCTCATGACTTCTTGACTTTGTGAGTAAATAGATCATTTTTGTTTTCCGGTTATGTGCTTTGCTGTATTTCCCTTGCATTATTTCAGGTTGATCACTCATTAAGGAGAAGGAAGTGAAAGCTAGAGCAGCGCAACAGAACTCCATCGACCACCAGTTCAGGTAGGCCTCCAACTATGACTGTTTAAGGAAATCTATTATTGATATGTCCTTGTTTATGACTAGACCCACTCTAGGGCTAGAGGGGTTGCCTGTATCTGTAGAGGGAACACTTTCCTACATCACAGGAGCTGTAATTAAGTAAAAGTTAGAAATGAACTTTCTCCAATATTGTGTTGCTCCTAACTTCTGTAGCAGATATGGGTTTAAGCCAATTTACAATGGCTGCCACCTTAGAGGGATCTATCTTCAATTCACCACCCCCTACTATATGTCCCAAATAATTCAAATATGTTTTGCCAAATTCACATTTTGAGAGTTTAACATAAAGATTTTCTCCTTTCAAAACATCTTGTTTCTACTTAACATGCTTTAAATGTTCTTCCACGTTTTGCTAAATATAAGAATGTCATCCAGATCTACAATAACAAAATCATCAAGAAAAGGTCTGAGTACATCATTCATTATTCTCATGAAAGTAGCAGGAGAATTAGTTAAGCCAAAAGGCATAACCAACCACTCATACAATCCCTGCTTTGTTTTGAAAGTAGTCTTCCATGCATCTTGTTCTACAACTCTGACCTGATGATACCCACTATGCAATTCTAACTTGGAAAAATAAACAGCGTCTTTCAATTGATCTAATAGATCATCTATGCGAGGAAGGGAATAACGATTTTTGTTTGTTATCTTATTCAATGCTCGGTAATCAATGCACATTCTCCACGAGCCATCTTTCTTTCTCACCAAAACGATTGGTGACCCACATGGTGATATGCTAGGTCTGATGAACCCCTTCTCGAGTAACTCCTACACCTGCTTCTTGATTTCTGCATTCTCTAAAGTGGACAACCTTTACATTCCAAAGTTAGGCAATGGAGCATCTTGCTGCAAATTAATATCATGCACTATTTCCTTTTTGGGTGGCAGACCTTTAGGTTCTTGAAACAAGATATCATACTTTGAAACAACTTTTTCTAAATCAGCTTGCTGTTTAGCATCACAACCCCAAAATACATTGGTTTTATTAGGTTTCTTTTCCTTTACAAGCATAAGTAAAAATTGTTTGCATGAATTTACAATTCGTTTCATCTGCGCTGAGTTTATGAGAGTATAATTATTCTTGAGCTTATGAGCCCTTACAAATATTCGATTCCATCTTTAACGAGTAGATACTTGTTCTCAGCTCTATAGAAAATAGCTTTTCTATCATACAAACAAGGACTTCCTAAAACAGCTCCACATATATCCAAAGGAATTCTATCTAACTCAACCTCATCTACAAATGCTGACCCAAAATAAAACTTAAGTTTGCATTGTCTAGTCACTTGTAGTTGTGCTTTATCATTTAACCAACCTAATGGGTATGGTTTCTTGTGAAGTGTAGTCAGTAAATCCCAACTTCTTTACAATTGCTTTAGAAATTAAATTTACTTGTGAGCCACGATAAAAAAAAAGTATCAGTCCTTTGATGCTTGGAAATAACTCGAATATGGAAAAGCTCATGTCTTTTTCTCTCATTTTCTTCATCGTTAATAGATTGTGTAGAATTACTAGTAGATGCTTCAGAATTCTACCTTTTATACCTATGGCTGCAATGGTTGTTTCATCTCCTGTGTCCGACCCCAAATCTTTCTGAATAGCTGCAGTAGTCTTCTTCTTCTTGCCCTCGAACTTCTTAGGTCTCAGCTCCGGATGCAAAATCCAACAGTGCTCATTATCATGCCCCTCCCCTTACAATGAGTGCATGAAGAATTGCTTTTCTGTGCAGTGTTGGCCTTCCTCTCTTTCCATTTCTATTTTCTTTTCTCCTTATTCTTGCTTGCAATGGACTTGGATGATCCTCCAACTTTTGGGTTCCCATTCTTTCCTCTATCTTCTAGATGCATAGCTTGAACAGATACCTCATCTATACTAGTGGGATTAAACATGAGGATAGTGTGCCTCATGTAGCTGCATAGACCACCGATGTACTTCAACAGAGTCTCAGGTGAGTCTAGCGAGATTCCTAGAATCAAAGCTCTATTTATAAATTTTTTGGTGTAACTTTGTACACTTTTCCCTTTCAATTGGCGAAGAGTTTGCCGGCTCATCATGGCTTCCTGCATGTAGGCCAGTTGATAGAATTGCTTTTTGATTGCAAAAACAGATTCACTCCAAATAGAAAGAGTCTTACCATGTCTCTTCATGTCAGCGTGGCTCCTACCTTCCCACCAAACCATGGAAGTGCCCCCAAGGCGTAGGCTGGCCAGCTGAATCTTTCTCTTATCTGAATCGATACTCTACACTCTGCAATAAACATCAATTTGTATGATCCAGTTTTCTATCTTTTCCGCATTTAACTCTCCATCATATATTGGTAAATCAAATTCAACATCTAGTTTAATCAAAGATGTCTTCTTTTTATGTTGAGGGCTATTAGGAGGTGTGAAAAAGTTTTCTTCTTTCCCTTTGCCTTTTGAGTGGTCATGGAGGAGAGACTCTTCTTCTCCTTTATCTTGTTTGGAGCCTGATGAATCTTCATCTTTATGTTTTCTAAAGTCGTTATACATTTCCTCTACCATGGATCTGATGGCTAGGAAACTATCTATAAATTGAGGGTCTAGCCCCACAAAAACTTCCTCCGACATTTTCTTATAAGGATAGACTCTTACAATTTCAGGATTAGTTTCGACCAACTCTCCTTATCCTAATTTGACCTTTGATCTAGTTAGCATTCAACAACTAAATCTAGCACAAGCTTGTCTAACCTTGACTACCTATAGCTCTAATACCACTTGATCTGAAATCACCCCTAGGTGACCTCAGCAAATCAATGAAGGTATTACAAACTCATGTGTTGGTGTCTGTGTCTATGTTATCTTGTGCAACGGATCGATAAGATTGCGAAATACATAGACACTTGAAACAGTAAGATATCACAGTAAGAAAAACATAAACACAACAAAATTTGATAAGGAGTTCATCCAATCCTCGTGGGCTATGTCTCCTGGTCCAGCCTTCAGTGGTGGCTTTTTTATTATGTTTTTTAAAAGCAGAGTTTTATAATAAGGAGCTCAATCTGAGTCTTACTTGATAGAGGATGATCAGTAGGATGGCACTTGGAATGCCCAAGTCCTTAGAGTTCACAGACTCCCCTTACCGAATTTCGACCTCAATCAGTCTCTGTCTGCTCGATGCTACCCTTACTCTGATGGTCAGCTCAGCTTCTCTGTTCTCTGCAATTTTGCCTCTCTTTCTATGTCTCTCGGTCTTTGACTTCTTCACTCCTTCACTCTTCCTCACTTTCTTTGTCAGCTTGTGGCTTTAAAGCTAGTTCGTTCCTTCGACTGTTCGTTTCGGCTTCTCGGCTTTCTAGATCGCCTGCTTCTATCCGCTAGGAATCCTCTACCCTGCATCATCATTGTTGCGTAATGCTTTGCAGAGAGGCGGCCACCTGTCTCTTTGCGAACTGAGTGTCAGTTCTTCCTAAACAGTCATTTTTTTCCATTATTTCCTAAATGCTTGCAAAATGGATCCTTCTATTGATTCATCGATCAAATCGAACTTCAAATCTTATGCATCGTAGTTTATTTCTCCATCGGGTGTGGTCATCCATTAGGTTGAACCTCCGCCATTGATCTGGAGCCCCTAGATCCTACGATCTTCACTTATATCGCGTGATTGAGTTACTTGACTGTTAGTCCACGATGTAAGTGATTTCTCTCTCTCCCCACTGGACACGTGTCACTCAGTGTATGGAATCACTTGGCCATCAGAAAAACCCACTTACCGCCTGAAATGCCTCCATATTCTGTTGGTTTTGAGCGCAGGACCTGCCTTGTCAGTTTTAGTGCTTTCCCATAGTTTTTTGGTTTCCCTTATGACCGAGCGCTCAAAGCTATTCCTCTTCGAGGGGTTTTCTCTTATCAAAAACAACCTCCATTTTTGGATCTAAGCTTCCGAATTTCCATTTTTGCGCCATGCGCAGTCTCCATGGTCCAACGGTCAACACACTTTGACCGAAGGTCCTCGTTGCTCCGTGCTGGCTTCAAGTTGCCATTATTCAGAGGTTATTTCTAATAGTTATAAGATTCATTGAAGTCTGTCATTCATTCTTAACAATCATGGAATTGTTTGATGATCCAATTTGGATCAATAGGCACCTCTTTTATGGCTTGGAGAAGTGGTATCTTCACACATAACTGTTTCAATTCTCCCACAAGTTCAGTTTCTTCTGGGGTAGGCTGTGTTGTCCCGGATAATCTCTCAGGAAAGGGTGGAATTGCTTTAGGTTCACTTTCCTCTTTATATTCCTCAACTTCTCTAGGTGGAGGCTAGCTATCTGACAGAACCGTCCCAGATCGCAAGTTAATCTCCTGAATCTACACAACATAAGTTGGGCATGCTGGTTCCCCACTATATACCTGTTGAGCCTGTCTGTTGTTCGGGTTCAGGTTCGACTGGGCAGGCATTTGGGGTTGCCTTGGTGGAGCAGGAGGCAATGGTTGTGGTTGAGCAGGTGGTGGAGGAAAAAGAGCGGGAGGAGAGTTGTACTAGGGCCTCCACCCCTGATGAGATGCATTCCACTGAGGTTGCGGCTGAGGATAGGACTGAAATGAATGAGTGGCTAGTTGGGCATGATATTGAGATGGAAAGGACCAAGGAGGAGGTGTGGACCAGGAAGGATGAGAAAGAGGGCCCCAAGAAGGTATGTAAGTGACTTGTTTGGGGTTGTGTTATGCCTGATATGTCCCTTGCATCTCTTGCTGGTATGGTTTAGGTCCATGCGGTCTCCTTTTGTTCATGAAATAGAGTGGTTCAGTGGCTCTTCAGCCCCTTGGGATACAACTTTAAGTCCAGGCAAGGAAGGGCACTTATCTGTAGAATGATATTCTTCACAGACTGAACAAACCTTTATAGAGTTCAATGGACATTCATTCCCAGGATGCCTCCTCATGCATCTAGGACAAAAGATGGCCAAAGCCCTCTTTGCTTCCACTTGCTTTCTTTTGATATGCAAGGTATCCATTTGCATGGCTAGAGTTTGCAGCATCTCACTCTTGAAGTCTTCTAACATGTTTCTGATTTCACCTTTGATGGATGAATTGGAAGAGGAGGTATTGGCTATGGGTTGACTCCCCCTACCTTTCTTTTTGGCTGCTATAGAATAGTTTCTAGAAACAATCTTTATGTCCTCATAAGATAGTTGGTAGATGTCTCGCTCAGCCAGTAGATAGAGGGCGTCTATAAGGTATTCCAGGATTCCCTTGAGCAGGACCAACTTCAGAGATTCAAGGTCAAGTGTGCACCTGGCCCTTTTGTAACTGAGTTGGAACCTCTCTTCATAATCTTCCAAGGATTCATCACTTCCCATGGTCATTCGGAAGATTTCTTTGGTATCATTTGACCTATAGTAGTCTCGATATTTGTCATTAAATGTCTGCTATGTCTAAGCCCAAGTTGTTTTGCTATTGCCAAGTAACCCCATGAACCAGCATAATGCTACATCCTTGAGAGTAGAGGGGAATAGTTTCAACTTTTGTTCATCTTCTGCATACTCATAGGTTCGACAAATGACAACAAACTCAAACAAGAAGGTGTCAAGATCTTCTGTAGTCAAAACATGGAAGTGAGGTAGGGCTGATGGACTTATATTCTTCATTTTGGTGTCCCCATTGGTCTCCCGAATGAGAATGTTACCTCTATTCTCTCTCCATTTCCCCTAGGGTTTATGTTTTCAGCCATTGGCTCAGGAGGGATGTTTCTTCTTCTTCCCCTATAGGTTCTTCAAACATCTTTGGTTGTTCACCTAAATGTTCTTCTTGATCACTGCCACCGAAGAAGAGAGAAGGTTGGTTGTGTGATGTAGTGGGGGTGTTGGGCAAGAATTTTCCTGAATTAGCTCTAATCCTACAAGGCATGAAAGGAAATATTTTTGGTTGGTTTTTTTTTTTTTTCACTGATTGTACCTGCAAAACTGAAATGGATTGAACAACACAAATTGCAACTAACTAAAATGAACTTGCTGAAATGAAATTTGCAAAATTGAAAAGGAAAGTAAGGAAATGCCGAAGCGAAAAGAAATGACTAGTCTACTCTTGCTGAAATGAAATTTGCAGAATCGAAAAGGAAAGCAAGGAAATGCAGAAACTGAAAGAAACAACTATTCTACTTTTGTTGAAATAAACTACTTAGTAGAATGTTGCAATAGCAAATAGAAGAAATCAATAATCACAAAATGCTCTGATGCTTCCTCGGCAACGACACCAAAAAGAGGTGAGCACCAGTATTGCAGCAATAATGCTACAACTCCTAGGCTGCCTACTTTACTCTTATCAACCTGGTAGTTCGTAACAAACTTGGAAGCGATGATGCCGTATGCACAAGTGCTAGTCCTTACTGCAGGCTATAGCTTGGTCAGCTGGCGCAAGATCACTAGGAGCTCAAGCCAACTTCTATGGATTCCAAAAGAAGCTCTATATGTGATGAAAGAAAGGAAATCTTACTCTACAGAGGCTACTCTAATCACAGAAAGGAAAAAGACGAAAATATAATGTAAACCTAGCAAACCCTACTTAACCAACTAATCCTACTTTTTTAGAAAGCACTATGAAAACCATGAAATGAATGCCATTACCTACTCAAGGAAGTAAACAACATCTACTCAAGCTATTTCTAGAAGTAAATGAGAAAGAAACATCTTTTTGGATTTTTATGTGAAATTGACATACATGTATTTTATTGTGTGTGAAGGTGGAAGCGAATAGGTGGTGTTGAAAGGCGACTTTGGGGTTTGAGGAGATGTAGGATGGTGTAGATGGATCTTAGGAGGTCTCGGGTGGCCTTCTGGAGGCTTTTCCCACCCTCGGTCCTCAAGAGAAAGCCTACAGGAAAATCTATAGGAGGACACAGGGGATCTACAGGAGGTCTACAAGAGGTCTACAAGAGGAGGTTGAGAGCAGTTTTGAAGGTTTTGAAGGTGTGAGAGTGGGTGGAAAAGGTAGATGAAGGTTTGGATGATGTGTTAGGGCACCTAGGGTCCACCAAGGATCACTAGGAGAGGGAAAGATGATTGGGAGAGATGAAGAAATCCTATGGAAAAATGTAGAAAACTAAGGCAGATTTGAGGTAAACTTTGGGCGACCTATAGGGCATGGATCAGGGAGAGAATGTGATGGCTGATAGGCTGACCTACTATGAGAAGAAATTTTCTACAAAAGAATTGACAGCCAACCAATGAGATCAAGCAAGCAAGGAAATGATTACATCAAAAAACAAAATTTTGCATCAAGCTAGTCTAAATTATGAGCTATGGAAGTAAATGCTGAGAAATGCTACAAGGAGAGAAAGCATGGAAGAAGACTTATTGCAAAGACAAAAATGAGCATGGTGGAAGAGATCTAAAGCAAAGCATTAACCTTCTAACAAACTGCAAACACTAGAAATCCTATAGAGAAGGAAAATCAGTGTTTTTGGGGCAGCAAGAGGGTGTTTGCCTCAGTTCATGGTCCCAAAGGGAGGAAAAGAGGCCCAGAAACTATTGCTAGCGTTTTGAATCTTCTTTATATCACTACTTAACCTACTATAGAAAACATAAATGGAAACAACCTTCTAAATCACCAAAAGCAACCTATTCTTAACCAAGAAAGAAATTCATCTAACAACAACTAATCCATAAACTGAAACAAAGCATATAAATACAAACAAGAGGAGCTTGGTTGTTTGGATTGGGCCCTAACCCTAGAGCTTCAACCCTCTGAGGTAACTCAGTGCTAGCTCAAAAAGGATCTCATCTTTATTATCAAAATAGTAATAGGATTACATGAAACTGTCACCAAAAGTAAGCTCGAAGTTGAGCAGAGTTTTACAATAGCAAAAGTACAACAAAAATCCAACAAAAATTCAACCCTAGTGAGGCCCTAGGCCTCTCTACTTATAAAACTAAAGCTCCCAACAGCTTCCATAAAATCAGGGAGGCTTGGCTCCCAAAACTCGAGATAAACATAAGTTAACCTCCACTTGCTCGGCTGCCTCCTAGTGCATTGATTTGGTTGTTTGTACTTTGAGCTGCATGAAGGGGAATTCGAAGTGTGGAGTAATAAATGAGGGGGGTTCCCTCCTATAAATCCTCTCCTTTGTCCACTTCGAATTATTGCTACCATTTTTCCATTGAATCTTTGACTTTGTCTTCAAAATTCAACAAAAATCTGCATTAAACACATATTAGACCTCATGGCATCTTAACTAACTAACTCACTCCATAAGCATAAATATAATCAAAAAACATGCAAGAAGCTAAGATAATGGTTGATTAACTATGTTAGGAGGCAAAATGAGCCCATATAATCACCCATTTATGGGGCTCATCAGCTATGAAAAATATTCACACAAAAATTAAAATCATAATCAATGATACAATAAATATATACAAAATAACAACCTCAGATCATGTATTTCGTAATGATACAACAATTGTTTGTTGAAATACTGATTTAAAACCAGGGAATAATAATGTTTTGGATTAAAATGTATTCTTCCCCAGTGTGGTCGCCAATATGTTGTTGTTCTGTATTTTTGAGGTTGAGGGAGTAAACACATAGGACATCATCAAAACCACTTTGGAAGCTGGGATCTAGCCTTGCCAGCTTCGGAGAGGGATCTCTATTTAGTTTAGCTTTGTTTTATGGATAAAGTTTAGGCTAGGTATGATTGTACTTGTTGTTTTTATTTATTGATTTGGTTTACTTGATTGTTATAAGTCCATTGGGCCATGGAGTCTATAAATTAAAACTAGAGTTTGTTCATGAATTTTTAAAGGAGTTCTCATAGGGAAAGCTAGGTTGCAGTAAATGGATCTTTTCATAATTAAAATGGATGGTGGAAAATAAAAAGTGTAAGGTTCAATAGAGAACAAAGAGTAATTAAGAATTCTTTGTCCTGACTTCAGTAGAAAACATTAAAATTAACAACATCAAAAATAGGGCACTCTTGACAACAAATCTTATTTATCACAGTTTCTGTTGATTCATTCAGATTTAGAAAAACGGAGGAAATAAATAACAATGTTTAAATAGATAAACACAAGAAACACATCAGGTTTCAAGTCACCACATGAATCCTGTAAAAGGTCCCTGTGTTATTGCTGCTCCAGCGCTTCTAAAGTAAAATATGTAGCATAAATTACATTCATAAAATCAACAACTAATACTTCAAACAATGAAGTATTTATAATAAAAATTATAATAATGCTTTACAAAAATAGTTGTCAAACCGATAGTGTATTATTAGCCTAATTACAAACTAATATCATCTAATCTTGGCAAAATAATAGGCCATGTAGGCTGTGGAGGAAAGCGGTGGCCCTGTTTGGGTGGTTTCTGTTGTTGAGGCATTAAACACAGAATGCGATGATGAACTGAATCTTGCGCTGGCTGCTGTGCTGGAAAAATATCTTGTTGATCCTGAGTTACTGCTTAGTCTAGTAAAGCAAGTAACTCTTCCCATCTCTTTTCATATGGCACTGTTAGCTTTGTCACCCTGCGTTAGATTTCATCTACCTCTGTATACTTAGAAAAAGTTGGCTTCACGGTAAAGATGTGTTTTACCTCATTCTGCACATGGAAGTCATCTGAAATGGTCTCTAGAAAATATTTTGCGATCATACTCCCTTTGATTCCACTGAACTTGATGCTGTTCTTGGCTACCTCTTTTAGCTTCTAGTTGTAATCGTCGCGAGTGATTATCTTTTCATTGATGACATAAATATTGGGCAATCATTTCCGCATCAAGGCTTCAATCCTATTTTTGAATCTGTTTACCTGCAGCTCCAAGGTCTCACACCTTTCCTCCAATTGGTCAATAATATTTCTCTTAGTCAAGACCTTCTTAACCTCTAGAATGGTGGCAGTTTTGTTACTGACTCCCACTTCCTCCATCTTATATCTGGACTTCAAATTTAAGAACCTAATAATATTTGTAGCTTCAGTTGGCATTTCTCCCATCTTTTGCCTTCCTTGTACAATGGTCTCAGTTGCCTTCTATATTAACTCTTTCTGTTCAAATATAATCTGAATGGAAGGCAAAATTTCATTCATTGAGTCAACTATGTTCATCAAAATGGTCTCCTTAGCTTGGGCCAAGGTCTGGTCAATAGATGTGTCTCTCTCTACCTAGCACAACTTTTCCAGAAGTCTCTGATTTTTGTCTAGTTCGACAACCTGAGCAGCTTCAGCTTTGGCCTTCTATAATTCCATAGCTTTAAGTTGGCTTTGTAAGGTCTCAATCTCCTTTGATTCGAAGGAAATGTTTTGTAGTGTCTGTGCTACTTGTTCAGCACTAGGATTTTGAGTAGAAGTAGAAGGTGTAGTAGTTGTTCCTGTGGAAGGAAGTTGAGAAAGAGGCACATCATCCAAGGGAACAATGGCCATCTTCAAGCTGTCTTCCTTATCCTTTATTAACTTTTCTAACTTTTTTTTCCATCTGCCTGATTTGTATGTTTTGGTCAATAAGTATTTTCATCATGTTAGCTTTCTGAGCTTCACCTTCTGCAATGTCCTTGGTCATTGGATCCTCTGTAGCTGGGAGCTTGAGTTGTTTCCTTAATGCTGCAATTTCTAATTTTTTTTCTTAATAATTTCTTCAGCAACAATAACATCCTTAGGGTCATACCCTATCTTGATCACCAAGTCTTCTAAAGACTTGTTCCTATTGTCTTTGGCCAAGGAGGAGACCTTCTCCATATTCAACTATGACTGTAGATTAGCAAAACAAACCTGCAATTTGGATAAAGACATGACAATGTTAGTGAGAATGGAGGATATTATCTCACCTATTTGTTTCTGCATCTCCATTTGATCAATGGGATGTATGTATTTTGTGTTGAACTCAAAGGTGGTGCTCTTGTAGTCAGCTATTAATTTAGGTTGTGAAGTTTGGGCTTCAAGAAAGGCCATCTGCATTTTTCCGTGTTCAATATCAAATACTGATAGAAGTCTGCTTTGTGAACTAGAAGCCTGCTTCCAGAATTGGTTGTAGTTGCTGTTCTTCAATATCTCATTCCTGAGCTTTATTTCCTTGTACATATCAAACACTTTTTCTCCTTTTTTGTCTGGACAGTTTGTGTTTCCAGCTTGGTCTTCTTATGACATTGTGAAGATGAAGGTTCAGAAGGAGAAGTAGTGAACTTCATGGTTGCTTGTGGAGAATCCATGATAATGATGGCTACTTGGTCTTCCATTTCTTTATCTATTTTTGGTTTGTGATTCACCTTGGCCCTCTTCCTGTAACTGATTCTAAATTTTCTGGCTTCACCCGCAGTTGTAGATGAAGAACCTTCCTCTCTCTGTCTTTTTTTGTATTTCTCCTAAGGAATAGGAGTTTTTGAAGTGGAAGTGGAAACCAACTACTCTTTAGCTTCTTGAATGGTACTTTCTACCCACTCCAACTGATTTGCATAATTTTCTATCTCTGGCGTAGAAGTATGAATATAGGGAGTATTCTTATTGTCCACCCTGAGTTTTGAAATAATTCCATAGGGGTCATAACGCCATTTGAAGCTCAAATTGAACTTCTTATCCTTCAATATCTTATTTGCCTCCTCCTCCACAGTTATTGTGTTGCAAACAAGTGGGCCTACCTGTGTTTTAATCCTGAACTATCCCTTCTTCTTTGCTACTACAAAGTGGATTTCATCTGAGTTTAACATTTTCTTGATCTATTCTAAAGCAAAGATCCTCATTGGGAGGTACTTGGGAAGCTTGTAGGGGGCCAATTCACATCCATAGACTCTGATACCTGTATAATTTTGGTAGAGGTACCAATCTTCGATCTTGGCTTGGTCTGATAGAAGTAGTATTCATTTGATCTCCTCACTGATCCTAGGCTTCACTGTACTGTAGAGAATGTTCATAGATGGATGAACAAAGTCTTCTACAAATTGCTTGTAGGTGAATTCTTGTTTTTCCTTCATGACTAGTGAGGTCCAAAAGATCACTAGTTGTTCATCACCTGGATCATCCAGTTTCTGCAATGCAATAGTAAACTTCTATGCTTAATAATATATGAACATGTAAATCAAAACTGAAGTGTAGTTGAACACATGCTTTGTGGGAAACTTGATGAACTGCGCATGGATATTGTCAGCCAAGAATTGACTGAAATTGAAAATATTAGTGGGCTTGCTGGCTGTGGAAAATGTGGAAAGGGATGCTAAGATAGGCTCATCCACTCACTGATTAGAATGGAAATAATATTCTTGGCCTGATCAAGAAAAATGGAAGAAAGATAAGGTGGATTCTTCTTAAGCAATTGGGCATTCTCTGGAAGGAAAAATTCAAAAATCCTAGCTCTGGTGACAAAATCTAGCTTTTGATAAAGCCAAGTAAGGGCTTCTAGGGAGAAAGGGGCAACATTTTCCATAGAAGGGGCCAGCATCATTTGGTTAATTGATTTGGCTGTGATGGTGAAAATGATGTCACCTATAGGTGCAATTATAGCTCTTTGAGTAGGGACATAGCAAGATTGGCATCTCCTAGTGAATTATGGGGCTTGAAAGGTCACAGGAAAGATATAGTGTAGACGTTTTTACTCCGAGAGTCCTATCTCATATGTTTTACCAGTGTGTTTCTCCTCTAACCAACATTATAACTCGAGGAAATCACAACCACAAAGTGCTTCAATGATCCAATAATATATGTATGCCAATGGTGTGTGATCCAGGTCTACAGAAGGCGAATTCAAGGGGTTAATGGCCTAGTCCTAGGTCTTAGCTTTAGGAGGCATGGCTGGAGAAGTTTTTGAGAAATCTGGATAGAAAAAGGAGGCTTACCGAGCTTTGAAACAACATTTTGTCAGGCGCAAAGAACAGGGATATCGGGGAATGTCGGGATGCTGGTGGCGAGGACGCTCTTATAGAGACTTAAGAAAGAAATCACGAATGGAAAAAAGAGAATAAGAAGAGAAAGGTGGTAGTGACAGGCTCTGGATCTTTTAAACACAAAGGCAGAGTTCTGTTGGAAATGCAGTGGGGTCATTACTGAACGATTACAGAGAAAATTAAATGCAAAATGGGTATCAGGCGGAAAATAATTTAATTGGATCAACGGCCAAGACAGGTGGTGGGAAGAGAGTGGCGGAGGAGGTACGACAGGAGTGAATGCAAGACAAGCGGTTTCTAGAAGGGGTAAAGGGTAGTAAGTGGTATTAGCAGGGAGGATGCGAAATCTTTGGGGTGTGCCATGAAGGGAGGAGGGCCCAACTGAAGAAGCAACCTTCCGGACCCCCTCCCCCCTCGGCGATAAAGGGAGAATGCGAGGGGGGGGATGAAAACGAATGCTGGTTGTGGATGAAGTAGGGAACCAGATCCCAAAGTGTCGAAAGCGATGAAAATTTAACCACAAACGACAAAATTCTTTGTCCACTTATGCTCACATAATTTTGTTTTCAAACTTAGGATAGGGGAAAAATAGGGAAATGAAATACTTTATCCCAGTGCATATTTATCCTCTAGACTTAGGATAAGGAATTAACAATAAACTTTTTGAAATAGATAATGCATAACATTCACTTTTCTCCTCTTTCCCTATCCTCAACTTAATATAAAATTTATTCGTGCTGAGATTTAAGCAACCCACCTAATCTACCTACCCTTAGCTAGACTAGCATTTATTATTTTAATCTTTAGGGCGCACTTAGACTAGCAAACCCATTTTTATTTTCTTTTATGCAGAAAGAAAAACTATCTAAGCTATCCCTTATTCTCCTATCGACCCAGATTAAACAGCTGAGTCAATGTCATTTTCTACCTTACTAATGATTTATGCAGATTAAATTGTTGGATAAACCTTCATTCTCTATCTAATTTGCATAAATTTAAAGAAGTCTAGTCATGATTAAGCAATATGACCAAACTAAAGCAAGTGATTGTGGCATTTTGAAAACGCTGCACACTACTATATTTTACATAAATGAAGCAAAACTTTGTATGAGTAGTGGCATTTAGACTTGCACACTTTCAATTTTATTATCTTTTTAATTTTCTTTCTTACCTTAATCTCTTCTCTTTTTTCAATATTTTTGTTTTTCTCTTTATTCTTCTTCTTTATACCCTCTTTTCATTTTTAAGTGATTGTGGCATTTTGAAAACGCTGCACACTACTATATTTTACAGAAATTAAGAAAAACTTTGTATGAGTAGCGACATTTAGACTTGCACACTTTCAAATTTATTATCTTTTTAATTTTCTTTCTTACCTTGTGGGGTTTAATCTCTTCTCTTTTTTCAATATTTTTGTTTTTCTCTTTATTCTTCTTCTTTACACCCTCTTTTCATTTTTATTCTATTTTTATTTTTATTTGGAAATCATTGGTAGATGACAAGTATTTACAAAATAATATTCTTGAGATACATAACTCAACTACCTTGAGATCCTATAAATTATAGGACCCTAACAGAGAGAAGACTGAGAAAATACCAAGAGATAAGGATTCCCCTTCAGTCATAGAAGTCTCAGCCAAGGAATTCTAGATCCATTCAAAGAAGATAAAGACAAGATCCAAGGTATATTTCCCACAATTGGAGGAAACACAAGGTACTATTGTACTCTATGGCTTTCATACTTTGAAGTTTGGAAGCACCATTGATTCTCCATCATCCTCAACCACAAACGAGAATCCAGCTACAACACCTCATACACCAGAGTCATTTATAGAATATAGGCAGTTAGACATATTCTAGATGTATAAAGAAATTAAACAGAGGAATGAAGCCCTCCATGATAACATTTATGCTCAATTCAGGAAGCACTCTCCCTCGATTCAACACGGGCTCATTTCGGCCTATGACACAGAGAAATGGAGAATGCATATGACATTCTTACGGGCACAAGTACCTCAACCTAGATCAGTAACCGATTTCAAGAAAAATACATTTGAGTTTGAGGCAAAGGATGTCCATCCTTTGGATCAGATGGACATGCACCAGCAAACATGAGAAATGGTTTATTCAACCTTCACACAAATTGCACTTACTACTTCTAAACCACAACTTTCTTTGAACAATATTCAATCACAACTCAAACTGAAGAAAGTTTCCTCTCTGGCCAAAGACAAAAAAATTAAATATTTAGAGGAAATGGTGCTCAAAGAAGGTTTTGATCCTGGTAATTCAAAGGCTATGGAAGAGATTATTAAGAAGAACAATGCTAAAATAGCATCCCTGAAGAAGCAATTGAAACTGTCAACCACTGAAGATTAAGGAAATGGAGGTAGAGATGGATAGGTTGATCAAAGAGAAAGAATGAAGTTCTCAACTTGCTATGGTTCCTCTTGATGCAATTCCTATTGCATCACTACTTCAAATAGGCATTCCTACAATAGGAACATCCTCCTCTACAACACCTCTTTATTTTTCAACTACAAATGATTCAATTAAATTAGCTCATTCAATGGAAAACATGTCGATACAAGGAGAAGAAATTAAAAAACCAAGAGAAGATGTAAAAATCCTACAAGAACAAAGCACTAGATATGAGAATTATCTCCTAACAGAGATGTAGAGATCCCAGACTCTTTCCTAGATATTGCAGCAGATGGAAAAGTAGACTGCCATGGGTAATACCCTAGCATAGGTTAAGGAGAACATTTGGAAAAGGATAGATGTGTTGTAAATACTGAGTGCGGGGGGGTGAATGAGTATTCCTTTTTAATTGTTCTTTTTATCACCAAAACATCTCTCTCTCTCTCTCTCTCTCTCTCTCTCTCTCTCTCTCTCTCTATATATATATATATATATATGGAACACATAAAATAGATAGTTGGAATAAATTCTTTTATTAACACAAATAGTGCAATGAAATAAATACAATATATAACTGGTTGCAATTAGTTGCCAAGCTCCAACTTAGACTTTTGTGAGGCTCCAACCTCCAGAGCACCAACTCTGTTTTGCCAAGGCAATAAATAGTTCTACACTTAGGAGCACCAACTCCCAAGGATTTCAATCCTTTAAGTTCTAAGGCTCCAACCTCGTGGGCTCCAACCCAAATTTGGTATAAACTATTTTGCTATAGTTCTCTACTCCCAAGCCTGTTGAGCTTCTGCTTCACTCTTGTTCTCCTGTTTCTCCTGCTTCTCCTGCCTCTGCCTGAACTTCAGCTTCCTCTCACTCTGATTATACACATAGACCCTCCTTTCCTTGTTTTTCCTATTTTATGTATCCCTGATGCCTCTGACTATTCGTTTCCACTTTCCACTAGCTCTTCAGCTTCCTCAACGCTCGCTTCAGCTCACTCTACACTGGCTTGTCGTTTGGCTTCCCTCTTCCTCATTGCTTTGGCTTTTCGGTTTCCTCTGTGCTGGCTTCTCGATCGTTGTAGCTTCCTCTATCTCTTCATGCTCACCAACACTCCTAGGACACATCAATTCAACAATGAGGACCAAATACACAAAGAAAAATTGCTGCCTGTTAAAACTATAACAAAGCTCCTTTTATCAATAATCATAGACATACACGGGACTTTATCGTTTTACAGAGAGACTGTACCAGCAGGGTGGACCCACATGCCACATCACAATCACAAACGCAGTCATCCTTTGTTCAGGCCTCCTAAACTATCGGGTGCGTTTTATATGCACCTTTGGCCTTAAAACCCTATGCAATACAAAAATTTGAATACACAAAATTATATGAAAAAACACGACCGAACCGCTTAATGGCAGAATTCAAATTTAATTCACCCATATCTATAACTGTATCGGGTCCGATGTGTAATCCCAATTGGAAGTCGCGTTGATGGACAATGGCCGATTCACCCGCGGATGCGATATTATATTAAGCCAACTAGTAATGTTGCATCGGGTCCACAACATTCATCGCAATCAATGCTTGTAGGAGGAAAGCCCTTTGGGTATTGCGATAGGCGATTACCGATACAACGGATGTGATATGATATTAAATCATATTTTAGTGTTTCAGCAGGTCCGCATGTATCACAGTTATACGATATTTATATATATATATATATATATTGCAAATTTGCATGTTTTAATGCGCCAAGGCTTAGAGCCCGAAAATCTGAAATACACTAAAAACATGCTTCGGAACACTTTTGGCGGACTTCACTGTTTATGCACCCGAACTTATATGTTCCGTCGGTGTTATTGGGAAATCTAGTGTCCATTCAGAGTTGCTAGTCCCACTAAGACGGGTAGCTATCTTAGAAACAAATAAACTAAATTTACTTGTGTTTTCCTTTATGAGAAGTAGATGAGAGTGAAGCAGAGAGTACCAACCTCAATCTTTCACTTGGATCCTTGCTTGTTTCCTCTCCCCTTTAACATATCTTTGCTGCTCCTCCCTTGCTTGTCCCGCTTCAAAGGGCACCTGTAAATTCAAAGCAGCATGATACCATCAAAACACAAAGATCTACAATCATAAACTAGGACCAGATATATATTGACCACACAAACGCATATATCAACTCAAACATACAAGAATGTGGAGGAAAAATCAAATAGCTTTATTGATAGAAAGAGTAGAAGAGAGGATTACAACCCATTGATCTGACCTAGCGTCATCCTCCCAGCATTAAAACCCTTCTTCACCTCATGAAAATCTTAGATCACCCAGCACTATGATGTTCCACAAAGAAACCAACAACACTTCCTTACAAAATACAAGATTCCAGCCTCTGGATCTCTGGGATGAGCGATCCATATATAGATGTTTGCAGGGGGTGAGTCAACTTCTAGGATTTTGATTAGTGTCCTCTCTTTGATAGTTCTTGATTCCACTTGGAGATTCATGATCTCTTACTCATCTCTGGGTGAATTCAGAGAGGCAAGTGTCACAGGAGAAGTTTTTGGAAGATTCCATGATCATCCACCTTGCAAACTGTCTCTTGCATTTGTCTACTCTCACCCATCGCACCCTATAGAAGGGCTTTTCAGTATGCATCACACTTTTTGCATGTGTCAGGTGAGATGCATCGCGCCCTTAGCACTGAGCAGTATGTATGGTCCAGTTTTGACTAGTTCTGAGCAGTTTTCCATGGAGAACTTCTGGGAGATGATGTAATCAGCTGACCTTGTTCCTTTAGGGTGTGAAACAAAAATTTTAGGGACTCAGAAGCCCTTGGTTTATGGACATATATGATTGGGATTGCAGTGCCCAAATATTTCTATAATAGTTGTCCCCTAAAGCATGAGGTCGTAAATCTTTTGATGTCAGGTGAAATGCTTTATCATGAGGATTCGAGGTTTTTTGAACTGGAAGGTGACTTGTAATAAGATAAAATACAATACATTATCTTCATAATATTTTCATGATATAGTTGAGGTGGGAATTCCCATGCTCAGCTTTATAAATTCATTCTCATGTACATAGGACAGACAACCGTTTATGTGGCAGACTCATGATTCTGGTAGATCCATCATCCTTTGGTTTGGATGATTATCTGTGCAGCAATGATGTACATTTCATGTCTTTATTTTCCTGAATATATCGCAGCTTGGATGGATGAAACTAGATCCAGGGTATTCAAACTCGTTCAATCTTAGCCCGGAGTACAAGTCGATCCATGTGAAAAGATGTTCTGGAGTCGAACATGGAAAGACATCACCTGATTACCATCCAATGATGTAAGCTGTTAACAGGCGCGAGAGATATCACCGATAATGATGATGACCCTTAAGGTACGACAGTACAATTCACGTGGTGTGAAACTGGGACTTGGCTTTGAACACCACGCAAAATCTTTCGGTCGAAGGCCATTGATGTAAACCTGTCGCCGGAAGTGAGAAACTTTCCATTGAGGTATGCAAGCTTCAAAGTACTGAAAGGGTTGTTCCTAGATAAACTTCTTGGATAATGAGCTGATGTCGACAAGAAGTGACCCGTCGTAGGAGGGCATTAATGAATCCCACATCTACGCACGGAACAGAGCAAATGATTTTGTGGAGGTGAAAACAATCTGATGATACAGGGTTCAAGGTGGCGATCATGAAAGAATGAAGAGTGAAGGTATTGCAGCAAATGAGACACAAGATGGGTTGGCTAATTCTCTGAGTGACTTCTCTTGAACATATCAGTGACACTGAAATGGATTGGTAGCGTTAACCCCAAAAATGGATGGTACGGTGGACCAATGGTAATATGGCTGGTGAATGGAATTACCCAACCCAACTCAATTGTGGTGATGGAGTGAAAGTGTCATGTTCAAGAGCGACTTGCTACCAATAAAGTTTCTTCAAGTTTTCTTCCCAATTTTTCCCCAGTCATTACTGAATAGTACCTCTTTATTTTTTTCAAACTTGAGGAGGACAACATATGCTTGTTCTATAATTTGCCCTTTGGGGAAACCCGTCGCTATGTTTTAACGAGCCTAGCGACAGTGAAACTCGTTCTTGTCTGCATGGACAAATTCGTCGCTATTGGTTTAACGAGTTTATTGACAAAGATAACTGGGTCCTTTTTCAATTTTTGAGAGTCTAAAAAGGGATGGAAAGGAAACTCCAGTAATCCTTTTTCATCATATAATCCCTTAAGTCTGAAAAATTATAAAATAATACGAAAGGGATGAATTTTCGATAGTTTTAAGGATCCGAATAAGACAAGCGCTCGATGTTTTTGTGTAATGATCCCTCAGGTCCAAAAAGATAAAAATCTAGAGGAGGGATAGCACTTCCGATCATTTTAATGAGCTGGAGAGGCCAATTGCTCGACAATCTTTTCATATTTTACGAGTCAAGTGAAAAGAGCTTAAAGGAGACTCATTTTTTGAGGAACGAGTGAAATTTTCGGGTAGCAGTTGGTTCCAGGTAAGTTTTGGAACTTTTCAATCATGACAGAGTAAAGAAGATGGCTAACAGAATCACTCGTCGTCGCTGTTCCTCAAAAGGGGTAAACAATCAAATGGAGGTGTATGATCGGCTACAAACAAAGTGGAGGTGATGGTAAGAACATGACCAAGGCTCAAAAGCTGATGATAATGCATTTGCAATGGTTATTTACCAAAGGTGGGTTCATTTTTTAATGAGCTTAAACTCTGGTGGAACATATGCTCATTGCTTAGGATTAATTTTTAACAAGCTTGAACTTTGCGTAGAACTCCTTGTGCCAATCGTATAATAAGGACATCTCATCGATAGGTTAATTTTTTAGGGATCTTGCCCCATTCGAAACTTTGCTCCGCTACCTTTCCCATGTAAGCTAGGAACGACCAACTACTATCTTAGGGGTTAATTAACTGCCGGGGTTAGGTAGGAAAACTTTTCCTTTACTTTGCTGGTGCCATTTGGCCCCTCCAAAGGTGAACGGTCGATTTGACCAATCACCTAACCTAAGCAGTTGAAGTTAGCAGAAACTATGGAGTTAGTGTTACGCTGGTCGCTTTTCACTTGCATACAAAAAGGTTTGCATGCCCCCAGGTATAGCAAAGTAGAGTTTGCAGGCTACCCTTCAATTTGCAGAAAAAACAGTTGCTCTGTCAGGAAAGGCATACCTTAAGGTTACCCTTGAATTTGCAGACAAAACACTTGCTCTGTTAGGAAAGGCATACTATCTGATGGAGGTATCTTATTCCAGTCTAATCCCATTTTCCTAAATGGATGGGTGTGTTAGACTAGTCATATATCCTCCACGGAAACCTACCCTATACCTGACGTTTTCTTGCCAAAGCAGACCAGCGTACATGCCCCCTGGGTTTCAGTCACAATCACCAAATCAATTGCGCTCATCAGGTGGACGGACTAGAGATTGATGAGACATTCCTTGTGCAAAAAGACCAGTTAGGGATGGAATTTGACTACTTGCTATGTGTGAGCCGGGGAACGAAAGCTGGTCTACGAGCTGGACCACTCTGCCTTCATGCGGATAACACATCACTCAAAAGAGCGAGAAGCAATGGCTCCCATGCTATAAATATAGTCACGCCCAAGGAGTAGATTGTAATCTAAAGGTCCTTGGACTACCATTACATTTAGATAAATGGTTTTCCCTCTAAAAGTTATAGGTAAATTGGGAAGGATCCTTAACGGTCGATTGGTTCCTTTGTTGAAGCTTGTTAGGTTTCGCATCTCAAGCAGAAGCAATGGAAAACCAAGCGCTTTCCAAGCAGTTGAGAAAATGATACTCACAGAAGCCCCTTCATGTATGATAGTACCGACCATGACCATTCTGTAAGCTTGTACAATGATTCGGAATGGTACATTAGACGGTAGATGGGGTCTACCTAGTAGATTCCAGAAGAAGGAAACGACTAGGTTGCTCGGAGGTGGGGCCGAATAAACGACCGGATACGACTCCGACGAACTTCCTTCCTGCGGTAAAGGAACGGGTAGATTGCCCCCATGTTCATTGGAGTCTGTCTTTACGAAAAGAATTTGAATGGTGTCGTTCTCATTCACTTCAGTGACTGTATCATCTGAAGATGGACCTTCTGAAGACAAGACTGGGTCAACTACCGTCTCGACCTGTTGACTTTGGTTCGGTGTGGACTCAGAGGGTTTATCTTCAATGATAAATGCTTCGACCGATCACAAAGGTGTGTCAGTCGGATTTTCAGCTAGCGATGGACTCGACAAGAGTTTCTTGTATCCAGGGGGAAGCCATAGCGGTGAAGCAAGACGGTTATCCAAGACTCTTTTAGATTCATCTAGGAAGGGACAACGGTTGACGACATGATCGCTTTCACACAGTCTACAAGCAAATTTATATTTTCCTTTCTGTCCAGAGACTTCGTTTTCACTAGTTGACGGTGTACTTTCAACATGGTCGTCAGAGGTTGAGGACACCAGATTGTGCAAGCAGGGAGACCAGGCCCTTAAGATATGTGGGATGTAAGGACAATCTCGATGATAGTGGTCCCCTTTGAAAATGACACATGGAGATTTAGGTTTGGACGACGTAGTGTGTGGATTTTCGCTAGACGATGTATGGTTGCCCCTTTTTGCCTTTGGCTCCTTCTTCTTCTTCTCCTTCCCTTTCTTCTTCTTCTCAGTTACTTGGGTTTTAGTTTTACCAAGTGAAGAGGAAGAAGGAGAGGGAGAAACAAACGAAGTAGAAGGTTTGGGGGTAACTCTAGTATCATCTAGTTTCTGACTTGATTGCTCAAGAATCATGGTGCTTTGAATGACAGAGGTCGAGAAGAACCATACTGGCAAGCCAATTGTGAGTCCTGGAAGGGACAATGTGGCCATATGAGGTGCACCAACATCTCTACAAGAGGAGAAACGACTAGGATTTCCTCGAAGGGGAAATCCTTGGTTGGTGGACTCCATTTTCTCAACCTAAGATCAATGAGGGAACAATGAATTTATTCTGTTTAAAATAAATTTTATGACGCTTTGACACAACTTCCTTTTTCACTTTTTAAGAGTCAAGAAAAAGCTAGTCGCCTTCGATTTTTAATGAGCCCGAAGTAACAAGTGCTCAGATGGACCTTTTCCTTTAAGGAGTCTGAAAAGGAATGAAAGAGACTACTCTAGAAATCTAAACAGAGGGATTACCAAACCAATCGCAAAAATGGAGAATACTTTTTACGGTATAGCAGTCAATCTTCTCGAATGCTGCGTTCAGTGCATTGCGATCGATAGGGCGGCATACATGACCTCTTGAGGATAAAGGATATAGCCTATTGTGGTCGCCCAATATATACGCGATGGTACGTGGGAGCACAAGTCTGTACTAGCACTTGTTGTCTCAAAGAGGATGAATCACCCAACCTACGATGAAAGCGATAGTTACCAGGCTTTACGACACTGGAATACGTCTCTAGCCTAGACTTCTAAGTGTTGTGCGTTAGATTCCAAAGCGTTTTTATGTTCATTGAATTTATTTTACAGTTGATCTTTCTTAAGAAGTTTTCCTTTAAGGTTCACCATGTGATGTAGATATAAAATTCCTAAAATGCAATCTAAGATGATAAACAGTCGTTTATTCTTCTTCTTGCAATGAAAATCCTAGCTATTAAGGAAAGAGAAGCAATATTCTTTCAACATAGAGCAGAGAGCATGTTGGAAATAATACTGAAAGGGGGGTGAATCAGTATTATCAAGGTAATTATTCCTTTTTCAAAAACAACTGACATACGCTACTTCAGTTTAATTAACCTACATATATACGCGATTATGCAGAAGGAAACCCGCGTATACAAAACAAGCTTTTACTTTACTTAATCTTTCTGATGATGATTGTTAATCTGTGATGCAGAATCAAATAACAGTAACCAGAGACAGTAAAACAGAGCAGAAAGAGTCACACACAAGAACACAAGATATAAGGTGGAAACCCAATGTGGATGAAAACCACCTGCTGCAATTCGTCTCTATCTTCTTTTCAATTAGAAACTTCTTTTACAATATACTGGTGCAGTCTTT
>APFE030024892.1:0-15690 GCA_000404065.3 Pinus taeda
AGGATGAAGATATTGGAGTAGTCTCAGTACTATTTTCCAAGACTTGATCTCAAGTCTTTTATGGCCAGCGTTATTCTGCCAAGGAGGATGAAGATATTGGAGTAGTCGTTAACAGTTGTTTTATAGCCAGCTTTCTTATTCTGCAAAGCAGGATGAAGATATTCGAGTATTTTTAGCATTTGTATCGTGGCTTCCTGTTCTCTGGAGTTGGCTCTTGGGTGATATTGCAGAGCAACTGCTTCGGTGAGAAGGTCGTTGGATATGACAACTTGGAGTTGCCTTTATGGGTCGTAAAGTATTGATCATTCTCAGCCAATATTCTGAACTGCCTGTTGGCTGTGTCAGGATTCATGACTGTTCTGAGGTTCTTCAGCTCTCGGTTACTGCTTAGTTATGATCTCTTTGGCAGTACTCTTAATACATGGCCAGTTAAACATTCAACTATTTGTATGCTTCACTTGCAGTCACACTTCTGCAACAGTTTGCTGTCTCAATTTCATTCGTTGCTGCGCTCATCTCTGATTTGTAGATAGTGATAACCTACTCTAAATACGTGGTATATGTGCTTTGAGTACTGTTATACTTCCTTGTGGATCAAACAACTGTTTGTTAGCATAGTTCATATGGATCTACTTTGAGAACACTGGTATCATGCTATGAATATAGTTATACGATCACTGCTCTGGTTGGTTATAATACTTCACTTTGAATATAGTATACGATCACTGCTCTGGTTGGTTATAATACTTCACTTTGAATATATGACGGCAAATGCATCTTGAAGGTTGGCTTCTTCATGGTATTTTTGAGCATTGTAGACTTTTTCCATGGTATTTTTGAGCATTGTAGACTTTTTCATGGTATTTTTGAGTACTGTAGTGTTGGTTATAATTTACTGCCCTTGTTGGTTGTAATTCACTTTCAATATAATGACGGCAAATTCACGGGTTGGCTTCTTCATGATATTTTTGAGCATCGTAGACTGTTGGTTATAATGTTTACTTTGAATATATGATTGTAGATGTTACTTTGAATATATGATTATATGATTTTTTGAATGTTGGTTTTCTTTAATGGTGTTTATGAGCAATGTAGAGAGTTGAATTTCACATCACTGGATTTAGAAAATACTATATTGGATGGCAATAGGATGGCATTATTATTAGCACTATAGAAAATAGTGTATTTGGATGGCAATAGGATGGCATTATTATTAGCACTATGGACAGTTGGTTGAGCAACCTAACATGACATAATTCAGTACTATAATACTTCACTTTGAATATATGACATGACATAATTCAGTACTATAATACTTCACTTTGATACTTTAAATCAGTACTATAATACTTCACTTTGAATATATGACATGACATAATTCAGTACTCTAATACTTCACTTTGAATATATGATGGCAAACACATCTTGAAGGTTGGCTTCTTCATGGTATTTTTGAGCATTGTAGACTTCTTTATGGTATTTTTGAGTAGTCTACTATTTTTGAGTATTGTAGACTATTGGTTATAAATTATAATTTATAACATGAGTTTTTGAGTATTGTAGACTGTTAGTTATAATTTATAACATGAGTATTGTACTCTGTTGGTTATAATTTATTGTCCTGATTGGTTGTAATTCACTTTGCATTTACTGTCCTTGTTGGTTGTAATTCACTTTGAATATATGACGGAAAATTCACCGTGAAGGTTGGCTTCTTCATGGTATTTTTGAGCATTGTAGACTGTTGGTTATAATGTTTACTTTGAATATATGATTGCAGATGCATTTTGAATGTTGGTTTTTTCATTGTGGGTTGTAATTCACTGTGAAGGTTGGTTTCTTCATGGTATTTTTGAGCATTGTAGACTGTTGGTTATAATGTTTACTTTGAATTTATGATTGCAGATTCACCGTGAAGGTTTGCTTCTTCATGGTATTTTTGAGCATGGTAGACTGTTGGTTACAATGTTTACTTTGAATATATGATTGCAGATGCATTTTGAATGTTGGTTTTTTTTAGTATTTATGAGCATGGTAGACATGCTGGTTTTTTTATAATGTTTATGAGCATTGTAAAGAGTTGTAGAGATGCTGGTTTTTTTATGATGTTTATAAGCATTGTAGAGAGTTGAATTTCACATCATTGAAAATACTTAGAGAGTTGAATTTCACATCATTGAAAATACTTTGACATATTGGATGATATTATTATTAGCATTATGGGCAGTTGGTCGAGCAACCTAACATGACATAATTTAGTATTACAATACTTCATTTTGAATATATGACGACAAATGCATCTTGAAAGTTGGCTTCTTCATGGTATTTTTGAATATTGTAGACTGCTAATTATAATTTACCGTGCTAGTTATAATCTACTGCCCTTGTTGGTTGTAATTCACTTTGAATGGAAAATTCACCATGAAGGTTGGCTTCTTCATGGTATTTTTGAGCATTGGAGATTGTTGGTTATAATGTTTATTTGAATATATAATTGCAGATGCATTTTGAATGTTGGTTTTTTCATCGTGTTTATGAGCATTGTAGACATGGTTTTTTTTTTATGGTGTTTATGAGTATTGTAGAGAGTTGAATTTCACATCACTGGATTTCATGATTTAGAAAATACTTTGACATATTGGATGGCATTATTATTAGCACTATGGACAGTTGGTCGAGCATCCTAACATGACATAATTCAGTACTATAATACTTCACTTTGAATATATGACAGGAAAATGCATCTTGAAGGTTGGCTTCTTCATGGTATTTTTGAGCATTGTAGACTTCTTCATGGTATTTTTGAGTATTGTAGATTGTTGGTTATAATTCACTGCCCTTGTTGGTTGTAATTCACTTTGAATGGCAAATGCATCTTGAAGGTTGGCTTCTTCTTGGTATTTTTGAGCATTGTAAACTTTTTCATGGTGTTTTTGAGTACTGTAGATTGTTTGTTATAATTCACTGCCCCTATTGTTTGTAATTCACTTTGAATATATGACGGCAAATTCACCGTGAAAGTTGGCTTTTTTATGGTATTTTTGAGCATTGTAGACTGTTGGTTATAATGTTTACTTTGAATATATGATTGCAGATGCAGTTGGTTGTAATTCACTTTGAATATATGACGGCAAATTCACTGTGAAAGTTGGCTTCTTCATGGTATTTTTGAGCATTGTAGACTGTTGGTTATAATGTTTCTTTTGAATATATGATCGTAGATGCATTTTGAATGTTGGTTTTTCCATTGTGTTTATGAGCATTGTAGACATGTTGGTATTTTTTAATTGTGTTTATGATCATTGTAGAGTTGAATTTCACATCACTGGATTTCATGATTTAGAAAATACTTTGACATATTGGATGGCATTATTATTAGCACAATGGACAGTTGGTCGATCAGACTTAAATCAGTACTATTTCCTTACAATTCGTCAATAATAATAATAAACTTGTGATATTGTTGAAATATTGATCATTATTTTCTGATGTTACCTCATTACCGTTGTTACTATTTACCTTTTTATGCACTCCCCTCTAATCTAAGAGAGAATAGTATAAAGACCGTTGCTAGGATTGAGGGTACAATCTGTTAGGATTTACGTGATATTTTGTTTTTGTCCATGGGATTCCTTTGTGTAATGAATGAACTAATCATGAGGGAAGAGGGAGAGTCCATTGAACTAATAGATATAGTGTAGTGGTCAATGATAATAATAATAATAATAATAAACTTGTGATATTGTTGAAATATTTATGGTTGTTACTATTTACCCTTGGTCAATGATAATAATAATAAAAAACTTAGTGATATTGTTGAAATATTGATCACTATTAATTGTTATCACATCACTACTTTGTGGTTACTATTGACCCTTGTTACGTCATTGCTCCTACTTAAAAAGTGTGTTGATATTCACTATTTCGCTGTGTTGATATTCACTATTTGGCTATTATTGTTACTATTTACCCTTGGTCAATGATAATAATAATAATAAACTTGTGATATTGTCGAAATATTGATCACTATTTATTTGTTATTACATCACTACTTTGTGGTTACTATTAACCCTTGTTACATCACTGTTTAAAAAATGTTTTGATATTTACTATTTTTCTGTTACAATTTGTGATGAAGCACACAAATAATAAGTGTTTACTTTGTAGTTACAATCCTTGTTTTGATAATGTGTGTTTTGATATTGGTGTCTATTAAGCCTTTGATAATGAGTGTTTTGCTTTTAATGTCTATTAAGCCTTTGTTGATTGTTATTTACATGACATGGACATGCACATGAATTTTGGAGTGCTTAGAAATATTAAACCTTTTGTTGATCACTATTGTATTTACATACATCATTAATATCTGATATTAGAGATATAGTGGTGTGTATACATTTTAGAAAACAATTTTGATCATCATAATGAACATTGTCTCTAGGATGTAATTTCACATTCTAAAAATTAAATGCATGTTGAATCAATGTTTTCCTTGCTTTATATATTTTAGAAAACAATTTTGATCATCATAATGAACATTGTCTCTTGTTTCTTGATGTAATTTCACATTCTAAAAATTCTAAAAATGCATGTTGAATCAATGTTTCATGTGGTTCAGATAAAATGCCCAGTTCAATATTTAATGTTACAATTGCTCTACCTTAATAGAGGTACACTAGCTCTATTGGTATACGTGACCTCTCCTAACTGGGTAGTTTTTGAAGATGGTAAATGAATAATCTATCATTGTCACTGTAAACATAATTAGATACCTATTCTCAAAGGGTTGAATTTCCACCAGACATTGAAGATCTATTCTCAAAGAGTTTTTTAGCCACCAGACACATGTTCCATTAACATCCCATTATGTATGTTGAATTAATGGTTAAGTTTCATGGGACATTTGAACATAATTTATAATTCATGGTTTATTGAGTAATATTTTTTTTTCATTTTCTGAGAATAAACATATAATAAGCTCACCTATTTGAGGTTAATGTCATTTAAGCTTTCATTTTCCGAGAATAAACATATAATGAGCTTTTCTACCTAGAGTTAATGTCATGAGCTTTTCTATCTAGAGTTAATGTCATTTATGCTTGTCCTTAATTGTAATTTTGACCTATTATTTGCAAACTTGAACTTCTATTTTATGTTGATGGTAAGCGATGTCCAATTATCTATGTCCTCATCAAGCTAAATTGGAGAGATTCCCCTTCTTAGCTTATAAGGATTCACAACCTCCTATCCCAAAAGGGACACTTGAGTGGGGCAACGTCAATGGTGGCTAGAACATGGAGTTAAGGGATATTTGAGTGGGGTAATCCCAAAAGGGATACTTGAGTGGGGCAACACCAATGGTGGCTAGATTACATAGTTAAGGGATACTTGAATGGGGCAACACCAATGATGGCTAGAATACATAGTTAAAGGATACTTGATTGGGACAACGCCAATGGTGGCTAGAATACATAGTTAAGGGATACTTGAGTGTGGCAACACCAATGGTGGCTAGAATATGGGCTTATCATTGTGTAGATTGTGTTTGATCATGAAATTATATTGCAAAGGAAGCTATATGAAAATCTTAGGCAATAACAAGATTTGTTGAATTATTAGATGATGAAGTTCTAACAAAGAAGAAATCCTATTTATCAAAGGAGGCACAGGGAAAAATTTCTCATCCTTTTTAGAAAAAAGTTTTAGTGGGACCAAAAATCTCCATTAAAAAGTGGAGGTTTAATTTTAAATTGGATAAAATAGGGATTGTAGGTGGGATCAATGAAAAGTGTTTAAGTGAATGTTTAATCTTAAATTGGATCAAAAAGATCTCTAGGGATTGTAGGTGAAATCAATGTAAGGAATTCTTTAAGTGAAAGTTTAATCTTAAATTTCCAGGTAACGCGTCTAAGATGTGGGGGTTATGTATTGGGTTTGCGCTCCAATCATTGCATGAGTCATGGTGGTGGTATCGCTCAATTTTTGAAAGCTCTTGGTGAAATGGCACAAGAAATCCCCTTTGGAACAAAGAAATCCTTCGACCCAGAGCGAAGTCTACAGTGAAATTCCCTGCACAATTTCTGAAATCCCTTGGTGAAATGGCAGCTAACCCCTTTGGAACAGAGAAATCCTTCAACCCAGAGCGAAGCCTACACTGAAATTCCCCCACAATGAATATGACGAAGCGATAACGCAAGATGATTATGCGGAAATTGTCCAGAATTTCTGCTGAGTGCGTTCCACCTCCCGTTACCTCTGCTGAAACGAATTCGCCAACACCACAATATTCACCATTGATGAGTGCATGTGAATAAGCGATATATCAGCGATAATCTCAGATTCAACGAATTCAGGGGTTTTGATTAGTGGGGTTAGTGACTATGAACGCGGACCACATACAGTTGAATCCCTGGGTAGTAATGGTGCTCATTATGTGTTCTAATGGCGCCTGCCCCATTACAATGTTAAAATCTCAGTGACATTGATGAATAAGAAGAATATTAAAACAGTTCCCATGAAGAAAATTGTTCAGAATTCCCGTTGAGTGCGATCCGCTCCCATTGCCTCTGCTAAAACAAATTTGCCAACACCACAATCTTCACCATCGATCAATGAATGCAAATAAGCTATCCGCAGATAAGTTATCAGGAGAGAACTTATCTAATGATAACTTACTTGCAGACGACTTATCTAATGATAACTTATAGATAGATAGGTTATCGTAGGATAACCTTGGTTAATAAGTTATCTGCTAAGTTATCATACGAACTTATTAGTTAATAAATTATATCTAATAAATTATTATCTAATAAGTCCTTCTGGTAAATTATCCATAAGACTTATCAGTTGATAAGTGATATTGATAAATTATCTTGGATAAGTTATATGAATAAATTATTATCGATAAGTTAGTCTGATAAGTTTTATCAGAAACTATCATCGATAAGTTGGTCTGATAGGTTATCAGTTTATAAGTATTATGTCATAAGTTATCTGTCGATAGATTGTTTACTAATAAGTTATCCGTTGATAAGTTGCTTCTTATAGGTTATCGTCTAATAAGCTAAAAATTGATAAGTACTCTTTGAATAAGGTATCTCTGATAAATTATATAAACGGACTTATCAGTTGATAACTTATTTCTTATAACTTATCCACTAATAAGTTATTATATAGAACTAATCTCAATATAATTTATCAGAGATAACTTATCAACTAATAAGATATCATAGTATAAATTATCAAGCAATAAATTATCCCAAGAACTTATCAGTGGATAAGTTCTTGAAAAATTCTTATCTGCCGATATCTGCCAGATAACTTATCCTCACAGAGCTTATTACCCAAAAAAACTCACTTATAATTAACAGTTCGAGCTTCCCTGAATTCGACGAATCTGACCGACGCAGCGGCCACAATTATTAGCAACCGGGAGTTTCTGGACTTGACGCTCATGGGCGCCATTAAGCGCGTAGTTGTGGGACTAAGAGAGACGGCCCGCGGCGCTGATCAGTAGACCCGGCTGGTGTTGCAGCTCCAACGAAGGCAATGGATTTTCCTCGCGTCCAGGGGCTCTCCGCCATGGCCACAACTTTCGAGGGTTGTGGGAATGATTCTGCGCAATGCGCCGGCAGCAACAGGGAGCCGTCCCCGACGTGGTTGTCGAGCCGATCTCAAATTCATGGCGTGGCGTTTTCTGAGATGCACTGGATTCATTTACAGACGGGAAAGCTTGGGAGCAAATGCGGCCCACAATGAAAGCATTAAAAACATAAATGAAAAATGAAAAAAAAAAAAAAAACATAGTGCTATGAATAAGAAATTGTTAAAAATAAAAATGATTATTTAAACACCTTTATTATATATAATTATATTATTAATATAATTTAAAAATTATAATTACTTTTCATTTATAAAATAAATTTATAAAGTATATTTTTAGATGTTAGATTAAGTTTTGATTATAGTCTGGATGGGGTTTAGTTAACATATTTCAATATTAATGGTCAATAGAGTTTGAGTTGGTTTAACGGTTAAGAGTGTGTTTCTTTCTAGGCCTAAGAAAGAAGAAAGAAAGAAAGAAATTATTAGTCCACGAAGCTAAAGATAGCTTATGGGATAGATTGCTTCTTCATCTACTTGATATATTCAACCCTTTTTCTGTGAAGCTTCACAATAAATGCTCCTAGCTTCTTGACAAACCCTGGCTAAATAGATTATCCCAAGAGCTAACATATTTGCATAACTTTCCTTGTTGTCTTTGAAGGCCTCACATTCTAAAATGAAACGTTTTTCTGTTTCCACATTTTGGGAAGAACAAAAAATGCATACTCTTTCCTCCCACTCTTCTTTGGCCTTTTCCACCGCCCTATTTCACAATGGAGTTGATGATAATTAATCCTTAACTGAGCAATAAGAATTTTGGCTCTTCAAGAGATATTGACCTCTATGTATGCTTTTGGTTGATGACTATGAGTGGGATTAAACACTTCAATTAATAGTATGTGTTTCCTTCTAAGAGGTCACATGTTCAAAACTTGAAAAGAAATATGACTTAACGTTGACCTTAAAATTAAATAATAATAATAATAATAATAATAATAATAATGGTCAACACAACTTGAGTATGTCTAATGATTAAGAGTATGTGTTTCCTTCTAAGAGGTCACAGGTTCAAAACTAGAAAAGTAAAGTATATATGCCTTAATAGATTTAGCAATCAAAATTAAATAATAATAACAATAATAATAATGGTGATTTAGAGTATGTGTTTCCTTCTAAGAGGTCATAGGTTCAGAACTAGAAAAGTAAAGTATATATGCCTTAATAGATTTAGCAATCAAAATTAAATAATAATAATAATAATAATAATAATAATGGTCAATACAGCTTGAGCAGGCCTAATGATTAAGAGTATGTGTTTCCTTCTAAAAAGTTAGAGATTCGAAACTAAAAAATAAAAATATATATGGCTTCATAAATTTAGGAATCAAATATGACTTAATGTTGAATATGACTTAAAGTTGACCTTAAAATAATAATAATAATATTATTATTATTATTATTATTTGGTCATACTATTGTTTCATACGACTAGGTATTCAATCTTTTAAATTTTCTTTGCCCTAATGATAGCTATATTATTATAGTTATTTATGCCTTCATAAATTTAGTAATCAAATATGACTTAACGTTAAATATGACTTAAAGTTGACTTTAAAATTAAATAATAATAATATTATTTGATGTAACGACCAACATTAAAATCATATAGAAATCTATCCTAACCCATATTTTTGTCTGAAGCATGGGTCATACTGTTGTTTCATACGAGTAGGTATTCAATCTTTTAAATTATCTTTGCCCTAATAATGGATACATTTTATTATTATAATTATTTCATACGAGTGGGTATTCAATCTTTTATTTATATTCCCTTCAATAGCTTTAAATTTCCAATTTTGTCATAGTAACTTTAGATTTCTGACTTTCTCATTTGGATTTTGAGTAATTTTAGACTTTCAAGATTATGTTTTATGATTATTTCTTATAAATATGCCCATGTTAAGTATTTATAAATAAGTATTTTATATAGAATAATGTTATATTTTAAATAATTTAAAAATTTAATTGTTTTTACAATATAAACATAAATACCTTTAAAATAATTAAAATAGTAACTTTTACATATTTGAGTGAAACTAAAATAATTTTAATTGCCAATTTCTTTTCAATCACTTGCCTTGCATCTATGACAATGCCCTAGTTAGAACCTTCATCTTTCTTTCAAACTATTTTGTTTCAACACAATAGAGACACCACTCACATCCTGGTGGACATGGCACCATTGATTTCTCCAATTGGATCTCAACTTATGATATTGCTCCCATCCTTGCAAAAAGAGGTGGGGGCCAAAAAGCTCTCTAAAAATGTCTCCTTTATCATTGAAAAGTTGGTTGGCACACAATTATTTGTGACTAACGCCCATATATCTAACAAACCGTGTTTTAGATTCTCAAGATATAAATTAAAATTAAAGTGCCAACATTTCATAATTCATCTCTAAATATCTCAATTTTATGTCACTTTTATGTCAATGTCATTTTATTATAGTGATTTAGATTTTTTTAATCGGAATGAGAATTTCACCAAAATTCATGTCAGTTTCCACTATTAAACATGATACAACTATTTCATAAATACCACAAATAAGCTAGTTATAACATGTCTCTGGAGAATTGTTCACCAAACCACTTGAGCTAAGATCCTTTGACTACAATGATTTGGATTTTAACTAATAACATTTTATAAATTGTTGTATTGATAAATTTAATAGTTTTTATGGATTTTTTGAATGGAATATTTAAGTTTTTTATTAACATAAATAAAGATAGTGAAGAGTTTGTAGCATTGGATATTAAATATGCTCTCATGGATTTGCTTAAGCAACTTAAGAAAGTTATGCTCATTGAGGTAATTAGTTTAAATGGAATGCCAAGCATTGGAAATAATTTCCCAAATTGATCTAGAACTTCTACCCAGTTCATATATTTTTAATGTTTTAACTTACCTTAGTCCCATTCTTATAAAAAATGGAAGTTGTTAAATCATATTGTAAAGTTGCAGAGTCACATTGCAAAAACACTCAAATTAAACTTTTCCAACATTTATATCTCAATATCCAAAAGATGGAACTCTCTACCAATCTAAAGAAAAAGATGCGAAGAAGTTTGATATTTAAGAGTAAAAATGGAGAATATTAATATCTATTTTCTATCTTTTAATTATTATTAATCACTAAAATCAAAACCCAAAATAAATATTCCTCATCAATGCTTTACATCACCTTCATTACGTAAACCCAATGAATGTCTCCATTTCAAAAAATATTAATATGTGAAATTCATTTTTTAACTTAATAAAAGGAGAAATCTTGGTAAGAAAATGAGACATCTTCATACTTTGGCTAATTTCTTGATCTTTGCGATAAATATAGTTGAATTCTATGATCTCAATATCCAAAAGATGGAACTCTCTATCAATCTAAAGAGTAAGCTCTCTAGAAGTGTGATATTTAAGAGTAAAAATGCAGACAATTAATAGATATTTTCTACTATTTTCTATTATTTACTTCACCTTCATTACCTAAACCGATTGAATGTCTCCTTTTCAAAAACAAATTGATATGTGAAATTCTTGTTTTACTTAATAAAAAGAGAAATATTTGTAACACAATAAGATCTCTTCATACTTTGGCTAGGGTCTTGATCTTTGTAACAAATATAGTTGAATTTTTTTACTTAATAAAAGAGATATCTTGTAACACAATGAGATGTTCATACTTTGACTAAGGCCTTCATATTTGCAATAAATATAGTTGAGAGAATATCTAATGCATCAATGTTATTTCTTTTAATGTAAATGAAAGTTCACATATATTTATTTATAGTTCATGTATAATCTATAATTTTTTTTTTTCTTTTTTTCGATTAAAATGCATCATATTTTTAAGAAAAACATACTACAATGATTTATGTATTCAAAAGATTCCCTCTCTACCATTAAAGATGACAAAAATAAGGTAAACAACTAAAAAAGTACATGCATATTGGTTTCTAAAATTATCTTCCATATTTCCATAAATGGAGCACACTTGTCTTATACTTTAGCATGTAAACTTGCTTTATTAATAACAAGTAGAAGATATTTTATTTGCTAGAGGAATTTTACAACAAACATAGTATTTGCAACCACAATACACTATAACATACCTAATATGCAATATAAAATAATTTCATTCAACATTCATGGTAGCTGTAACATTGGAAAATAAATATGTAAACCCCCTTATCACAATACATTGCGCATGAGATAACATGTTCATTTTTTTTGTAAGCCGATGAAACTTTTCTCATTACTTTCCTAAAAAATAATACATAGTTTTCGAAAAGCTAGTTAAGGTGGCCTCAAGCTACTTGATTGGGAAAACATGTCTGTTGGCCACCAAAACTTAGAATAAATAGTCCAAAATTTGAAATATTTAAGAAATATCAACGGTACTACAATATATAATACTTCAACAAAACAGGAAACTAACCAGAAACTTAACAACATAAACATGTATCACAAATTCTAGTGTGAGGAGTTAACTGGCGCAGGGTCCTTGGTGTTGGATCCTGGTGGAGTTGTAGGAGAGATGCAAGGAATATGTAACTCAATCTTAGCTAGTCTAGTATCCATCTAGAACAATTGAATGTGGGAATTACACTACTCATGGCGGAGATCTACCAACCAATCCAATGAATAATTTCTCTCTTCCTGCCCTTCATCAAGAATTTTTAGCATAATGACTTTCATCTACCAGTACCAGTATAGTCTCCTTCTGCTGCGTGTATGAACCAAGTTAAGGGAAATTGGACCAAATTCTACAATCAAATCTTCATTAGTGGGTTGACCTTCTCTGACCACTATTGTTTGCTCCAGGACTCACATTCTCTCTCTAAAAATGGTTGTGGAGGACTCAAGGTACACAAATTCCAGACCTCATGTGTGTGTTGAAGTTCCTCCATGACCCTTACCTTTTCCCCTCCCACACTTGCGTGCATCCCAAGTGATAGCGGGTCGACTTTGACTGCATGTATTAATTCTTGCCATTGTGTCTTGAGCAGGTTGATAGACCTAGCCCTCTTTAATGGTTGCTTTGCAATGCCTATGGCTTGTTGGCTCGTAAGTTGTTTGAGGGAGTAATTCATAAAATGATTGTTGATTCCCTTTGTGTAAGGTTCCTAGGAAGGCCTTTGAGCGATAACAGTTGCACTGTTGAGCAGAAGGGTACATAAACCAAGAAGAGAATTATGTCTGCCAAACTTGTGGAGAGATGTAATAATGTGAGGATGAGTGATAAGCATGGAAATTCATACCTAACCAACAATCCCATACATTCCAAAGTGGATGGTGTTGATAGGAATTGTGCCCTCACATCACTACAATAAGACAAATGTTACCCAACAAATCAATACTGAGATTAAAACAAAAAAAAGAGCAAATGGATGTTACCAAAAGAGCCTGAGATGAAATTCCAAGGTCTCTGCGAGGAGCTAGATAGATCAATTATATATGAGAACCAAAGACCAAGCAACATGCCACTCTTTAAACTTTGAGGTTTCCTGAAGGATACAAACCAAAAAATCTTTTCCTTGATGCACACTCCCTGGGATTTCACACCAAGTGGCCATGCTATGTGCCAAATCCAAATGACCGAAGGGATTAAAGAAAATACAATCGACTTCCCTGGGGTAAATTAGTTAAAACCAAGAACCTGAGAAGATAGGAAAGAGAAACAACATACCCAATTCGATGGTCTGCCACATAGTAATGAAGATGTGTGAGACCTATATTAGACCCAGTCTTCTCCCAATTGAGAAAAATTCCCAAGGTATAATGTTGGGTCCATGCGAGCGATAATTGTTTCCTTCTCTGCAAGAGTGTTAAAGATCTCCGACTAGGGTATTGAAAAATTGCAATCTCCAAGGGAGAAAGAGGTTGTTTCTTCTTTGTTTTATGCTTAGAGCACTCAGTGCATGGCCCTCTATTTACATAGGCGATTAAAAACCATAATTGCACCATCTTCCGTTCCTTACCATTCGAGTTAGTCGCTCATGCTCAAAGTTGGAGGTGCATATTCTCAACCCCTTTGGATTTGAACATGTGACCATAAACACAATAAAAAATAAAAATATATTCATACAAACAAAAAAAAAATGGATGCACACAATATAAAAATCCAAGGAAAGAGACAAAGTGAGAGAGAGAGAGTCCATTTTTGCGCATTAACACATATAGAAATACTAGTTTGATAAAAAAACATTTTTTCAATATAAACATAAATACCTTTAAAATAATTAAAATAGTAAATTTTACATATTTGAGTGAAACTAAAATAATTTTAATTGCCATTTTTTTTTCAATCATCTATGACAATGCCCTAGCTAGAACCTTCATCTTTCTTTCAAACCATTTTGTTTCAACACAACAGAGACACCACTCACATCTTGGTAGACATGGCACCATTGATTTCTCCAATTGGGTCTCAACTTACGATATCGCCCCTGTCCTGGCAAAACGAGGTGGGGCAGAGATCCTCTCTAAAAATGTCTCCTTTATCATTGAAAAGTCGGTTGGCACGCAATTATTTGTGACAAACGCCCATAGATGTAACAAACTGTGTTTTAAGTTCTCAAGACATAAATTAAAATTAAAGTGCCAACATTTGATAATTCATCTCTAAATATCTCAATTTTATGTCAATGTCATTTTATTATAGTGATTTGGATTTTTTTTAATCGGAATGGGAATTTCACCAGAATTCTTATCGGTTTCCACTATTACACCTGATATAACTATTTCATAAATACCACAAACAAGCTAGTTACAACATGTCTTTGGAGAATTGTTCACCAAACCACTCGAGTTAAGATCCTTTAACTACAGTGATTTGGATTTTAACTAATAACATTTTATAAATTGGTGTATTGATAAACTTAATAGTTTTATGGAGTTTTTGAATGGAATATTTAAGTTTTTTACGAACATAAATTAATATAATTAATAGTTTGTAGCATTGGATATTAAATATGCTCTCATCAATTTGTGAAAGCAACTTAAGAAAGTTATGCTTGTTGAGGTAATTAGTTTATATGGAATGCCAAGCATTGGAAATCATTTCCCAAATTGATCTAGAACTTCTACCAAGTGAATATATTTTTGATGTTTTAACTTGCCTTAGTCTCATTCTTATAAAAAAATGGAAGTTGTTAAATCATATTGTAAAGTTGCAGGGTCACATTGCAAAAACACTTAAATTAAACTTTTACAACATCTACAATCTCAATATCCAAAAGATGGAACTCTCTACCAATATAAAGAACAAGATGTGAAGAAGTGTGATATTTAAGAGTAAAAATGTAGAAAATTAATAGATATTTTCTATCTTTTACTTTTTATTAATCGCTAAAATCAAAACCCAAAATGAAATATCCCTCATCAATTCTTTACATCACCTTCATTACCTAAACCCAATGAATGTCTCCATTTCAAAAAACATTAATATGTGAAATTCCTTTTTTACTTAATAAAAGGAGAAATCTTTGTAAGAAAATGAGATCTCTTCATACTTTGGCTAAGTTCTTGATCTTTGCGATAAATATAGTTGAATTCTATGATCTCAATATCGAAAGGATGGAACTCTCTATCAATCTAAAGAGTAATATCTCTAGAACCGTAATATTTAAGAGTAAAAATGCATAAATTAATTGACATTTTATATTATTTACTTATTATTGATCATTAAATCAAAACCAAAAATGAAATATCCCTCATCTATGCTTTACTTCACCTTCATTACCTAAATTGATTGAATGTCTCCTTTTCAAAAAATAAAATTGATATGTGAAATTCTTTTTTTACTTAATAAAAAGAGAAACCTTTGTATCACAATGAGATCTCTTCATACTTTGGCTAAGGTCTTGATCTTTGTAATAGATATAGTTGAATTTTTTTACTTAATAAAATGATAAATCTTGTAACACAATGAGATGTCCATACGTTGGCTAAGGCCTTGATATTTACAATAAATATAGTTGAGAGAATATCTAATGCATCAATATTATTTATTTTAATGTGAATGAAAGT
>APFE030024895.1:0-50027 GCA_000404065.3 Pinus taeda
CTTTTAGGGATGAGTGAGACTGTCGACATTATTATAATTTCTAAACATCTAGAAGAATTGAGACATTAACTACGTTAAATATTTGGTTTTTGCAACTTTGCTCAATTGTTTATTAATAAGCTTAGCAAACCAATGATATAACATACATTAGCATAAATATAATTAAACCAATAATAACAAGCTAAATGAATTAATGGCATAAGATGAATTAATAAAATACTTAGTATAAACAAAATTCTACCATATCCTTAAATAACAACTACACAAAAATCATATTGAAAATAATATTAATAATTAGACTTGCAAACAAAACAATGTGTTAGTATCTTAAACATAGTTGGTTCCAAAATGTAAAATTTTGTGATTTATAATGTTATTGAGAGAATCCTTCCGAAAAATCACAATTCAATATTTTTGATTGACACATTTTGAACCACTCAGTGCAGTTCATCGAAGATCTTGATGAATGAACTAATCCACCTTAAAAATTAATATTAATAGAAAATAATGTACAAATAATTACATATAATGCATCAATATAATACCTCTATTGCAAATGAGGTTGAAATTCAATTCTCATTCGACATTTATAACATTGAATAAATGTCAAATTAGAATGTTACTCTTGTTGAGGAAGTGTCAAGACCGTGGTGTCAAATTCACATTGATATGATGTCAAATTCAAAATACCTTATCCACGTTTTCTCTCATTTGACGTTAAGACATCGCTTAAGTGATGTAAAGCTAAGAAAAAAAAGAAAGATTCTATCATGGTATGGAATATTTTTCCTTCTATCACGTGCCTTATCATGTGTACTCCAATAACTAGCAATTTGTGCTTAACGCTGCTCAAAATATGTAATCCATAGTGATTACAAGTTGTGGAATCTTCTAATGAAGCTTCCATATAGCTATGTCATTATACTATATTGGGCATGTTTGTTTCTATTTATATTTTCTTTTAAGCATGTTATTAGTCCTTGCCTATGGCAAGGCAAGGACTATAGAAATCGCTTATCGTTGAATTTATATTAGTTTTTGTTGACTTTCATTTTCACCAAAGTTTAACCAAGGTTTTGGCATCACAATTTCACTCAACCAAAATTTAACCAAACTTTTCACTTACACCTCTTATTAGAAACTTCACCTATCTCGAGGAACATTATAATGGACCATCATTATTTTATCCAAAGTTTTTTTTCTAATCCAAAGAAGTCAAAGTTCTGAGTTCATGAAATATCCAAACTCGATGCTCCTATTATGAATGAATTAATGCATGGCATATCCAAAGATTTTTGCTACTCCTATTCTGGTGGTGGTTGTACCTGCATTTTTCAGCATGTCCAAAGTATTTGGCATGCTGGCACTACTATTTTCTTGATGCCACATGTTCTCACTACCCTGCATGCAACCACTGCCATTTTCCCTCATGCCACAAGTTCTCCACATATTGTGAGTAAACCACCTTATTCTCTTATATATGTAGAGTGAATAACGATAACAAATAAATCTGATTTATGTCGAGTGAATAACCATAAGCACAAAAACACATCTCTCTATAAGCGCAGGAGGAGCAATTTGAAAGGAACTTGAAACTTCATTAAGTAAATGAAGTTAGCAACAAACTTGTAGATGGAGAAGCCTACAAAAGGTTCAATGGAGGCTACCCATGCCCACAACACAAAGAACTGTCACGCTTTACAGGCACTTGAAGAATACTTCAAAAGAATTTATTTCTTGTAGAACAAGCCAATAAAAATTTGCGGGTTATTTCTTGTAGAATAAGCCAATAAAAATTTGCAAGTTATTTCTTGTACAATAAGGCAACAACGACAATAAGCCAACAATGGCTTGTAGATATAGTTGAAGCCAACGACCCTGTAGAAAATTGTAACAACAATGTAAAAAGTTAAAGTTAATTAAGGTAACTACTTGCAAAACAGTGTGGCTTTAGAAAATAATTTTTAGAAATATGGATAATTGTAAAACATGGGAATTTGGGATGGAAACAAGTCTAATTTTTTTCAACTAACAAATTTTGCACTTAATAGTCTTATATATACTTAATAGTATTATATACACAATCTGTACATGCAACTTGTGTAGTTAACAAATTTTCAGATAATATTCTCATATGTACAATCTATACATGCAAGTTATTATGCAAATGCAAAAACTTAAACTATAATTAGCAAAAACATTTAAAGATTTTGATTAAGATTAATTCCCCTAAAAATTTATTCTACTACAGTCATATGTGAGGAAATAACATATGAGGAGATAGTTTAATATTTTTTGTGTAGCAGGACTAACGAAACTACCAGTTCAGGATACTCATGCTCATTTTATTAAAGAAGTCAAAATTATCAGATTAAAGCCTTTAAGTACCAATTCTGGGTCATTTCACTACAAGGTATTTGCTAGTGAAGTAACTCGTAGAATATTATGAGAGGGTCTCCTTGCAAGAGCAACAAAACTTGAATTCCGACTTCAAAACTTGAAATAAAGTGATGTAACTAGTAGAATATTCTGAGAGGGTCTATTAGCAAGAGCAAGAAAACTTGAATTCCAACTTCAAAACTTGGGGACTCAAAACTTGAAATATATCCCCAGATTAACAGAAGGAATTTGAAAAAAAATTGTATCACGTACCTCTTTAAGGGGGATCATTTTTTTGTTGAGAGAGATTGTACACCTTTTTCTCTCCAATTAGAATTGGCATCTTGGAAATTCTTCCAATTTAATGATAAAAGTATATTCTCAATGTTAGGTCCCTATAATATTAGTGATTCCCCCATTACTATTGTCGTTGTATCCCTTATTGTTATTGTTGTGCACCTATTGTCCCCATATTGTTATTATTGTGCCCCATAGAATCCCACTATTGTTATTTTTGTGCCTTTATATTATTATTGTTTGGTTAGCTTGGTTATATTGTGACCCCTTAGACTCCTATATATAGAAAGGAGGTTTTGTCATTTGAATCATCAAAGAATTGTTCATTTGTGTAATGTAAAGGAGGTTGCCCCCTCGAAGAGGCTAAGTTCTAAGGTGTTGATCTATCTTTTCTATATTTTTGTGAGCTGGTTTCATAACATTTGGTATCAACACTTTGGATTCTCGGGTTTCGCTGCTCCAAACATGTCATCGTAGAATTTTCACTATAACTATTTCTCTACGAAGTTTCAGAAGCTAAAACAAAAATTCATTTGAGAAGAAACCGGTCTAAATCTCGGGTCTAAATTTCAGACCTTGTCTCACTATATTTTTGGAGATATGATCTGAGGAAGTTAGGGTTTTTGCAAGCTCCAGAATTTCATCTCAAATAGGTCATCCTAGAATTTTCGCTATAATTTTTTTCTACAAAGGTTTAGACTCTGAAATTAAAACCCATTTGATCTGAAATCTCGGCGAAGCTTGGTCCCGAATTTCAGATCTTGTTTTGCTATATTCTCAGAGATACAGTCCAAGACATTTAGGGTTTCTACAGGCTCCTGAATTACATCCCAAATAGGTGACTTGGGGAAAATCGTCATAACTGTCCCTTTGAGTATTATATTGAAATTTCTTAAGAAGTTACAGAAAGAGGACGCACTTTAGTTTTCTATGTATGATTTTTAGATCCGAAGGTCAAAACAATGACACATGGCAATTAGTAGAAATTCACTCTTATGAAAAGGTATATAATTAGGCCATCTTGGGAGATTGTGCCTAACTCTTTCTTGGAGAATCTAATTTCAATCAGACTAGTTTCATTGGAAAGAGGACACAGAGGGCTACCGCAGGTCACAATTTTAGAAATGGGAGATCCAACATTACAGAGTTATAATCGATTCAAGATTGAGCTCCTAAAATCAAGAAAAAACGATATGAAGAAGTTTGATGGCAAGGATTTGGTAAATTGGGGACTACAGATGGAGCAATATTTTGATCTACATGAGGTGCAACTGTTACAAAAGGTACATATTGCATCTTTATATTTAGAACCAAATCAATTTTTATGGTATAAAGGGCTTTGTTCTCGTAAAGCACTTGTCACTTGTTCAATTTCCACGGAAGAAATGATAGCACATTATGAGGATACAAAGAGTAACACCTTCTTTAGCCACTTGATAAATCTTGAACAAAAGGGTTCAATGGAAGAGCACATTGAGGACTTCCAAAAATTGAATATAAGGGTAAATGATATTCCAGAGAAGAAAAAGATTGATGTCTTCATAGGGACTTTAATGGATAACGTTCAACATAAGGTTCGTCTTTGGGAACCTGATTCATTGGAGAAGGCATTCAAGTTAGCAAGAAAAATTGAAAGTGAAATTATGGAAACAAGGAATCCCACCACTCACGACTATAATTATGGAATTGTTTTTTCTCCTAGCCTCCCACAACCTACAAGGTTTACACCACAACAATTGGAAGAAAAAAGAGAAAAATGACTTTGTTACAATTGTGATAGAAAATACACTGAAGGTCATAAGTGTGCTGAGAAGAAATTATTTGACATAGATTATGAAGAGGAGGAAGAAAGGGATTAAGACACATCAAAAGAAGAGGATATACACCAGGAACCAACCCCAGAGAAAGAAGAAATGAATCCGACCATATCTTGTAAGGCATTGGCAAGAGTTACCACTCCTCAAACTCTCAAGATAGAAGGACATATCAAGAAGAAAAAGGTTCAAGAAGTGAAAGATCACATCGAGAAAGAAAGAATGAATCTGACCATATCTTGTAATGCATTGGCCGAAATTACCACTCCTCAAACTATCAAGATAGAAGGACATATCAAGAAGAAAAATGTTCAAGAAGTGAAAGATCACATCGAGCATCACGAAATGAATCTGACCATAACTTGTAATGCATTGGAATAAATTACCACTCCTCAAACTCTCAAGATAGAAGGACATATCAAGAAGAAAAAGATTCAAGCAGTAAATGATCACATCAAGCATCAACAAAAAATTCTCCAACTTTTAAAGGATAACACCACTTTGGTGGAGAATCGAATGAAACAATAGATAGATCAAAATCACTGTGAAAGAAGTTTTGATGTAGGCGATTGGGTATTTTTACAGCTACATCTCAAGCAAGCTATTTATGAGAAGGAAATGTTGGCAATACTACATGCACTTAAGAAATGACAACCTTACCTAATGGGAAGACACTTCAAGGTAAAAATGGGTCATGATAGCCTTAAATACTTTTTAGAACAAAGATTATCTTTAGAAGAACAGGAAAACTGGGTCACAAATATGTTGGGTTATGATTTTGAAATCATCTACAAAAAAGGGAAGAAAAATGTTGTTGCAAAGGCACTCTCAAGAAAGGATAATGATGTGGAAGCATTGTTTTCTGATATTTCTATTATCCAACCAGATTGGATAAACAAAGCAAGGGATGAATGGAAGAAGGACGAAGAAGTGTGGCCACTTATTCAAAAGTTGCAAAAGATCCCAGTTCAAACAATATTGCTAGAACTTGATGAGGAAGGAAAAATCATAATGGAACCTGGAGCAGTCACAGAAACAAGAACTCGACAACTACGAAGTCGATCAATTTTAGAGTATCTCATCAAGTGGAAGAACTTACCCGCTGAAGATTCCACATTGGAGGACACGAATTTTATACGGAAGCATCAAGAACTACTCAAGTGTTGAGGACAACACTTTTTGAAGGGGAGGGGCATGTTAGGTCCCTATACTACTAGTGTAACCTCTTATTGTTATTAGTACAACACCCTTATTATATTGTTGTTCCCATGTAGTCACCATATTATTATTATTATGCCCCATAGAAGCCCACTATTGTTATTATTGTGCCCTTACATTATTATTATTATGTCAGATCTGATTATATTATGACCCCTTATGCTCCTATATATAGAAAGGAGGTCTTATCATTTGTATCATCCAAGAATTGTTCATTTGTGTAATGTAAAGGAGGTTCCCCCCTTGAATAGGCTTATTTCTAAGGCGTTGATTTATCTTTTCTATCTTTTTGTGAGCAGGTTCCATAACACTCAAGGACTTCCAAAGCAACTTTGAGGCAGGACCTGTAAAGACTCAAACCCTACACATGCAGTAGGCCTACCCAACCAAAGATAAAATCTAATGTTTACTTCAAAACTGAAAAAAATGTAAAATGTATTGAAGAAGACCAATCAAATTGCTACTCAGGGAGGTTATGAGTTTGAAATCTAGTACGCAAAAACACAAGAGTATGGTTGAAGAGAGATGATCTTATGATACTATTACGTGCACACTCCCTAACACGTACTAGTAGCAAGTGGCTAAAGTTCAAAATAGCCAAAATGACAATGACCAAAATTTGAGAATAAAAATGGTAGTTGCGTTCACTAAATGGCTCCACTCTTCACTAGACTATTCCCCTATGCCCCAATACCACAATGCTAGAAGCAGGGGCCTAAAATTATGTTACTTCATTCTCATTTATCCACACAAGAAACTGAAAAGCAATGAAAAAATAGATTAACAACATTGAGAGAAAACAAAGTAACCTAAAAATATATTTATTTCATTATTGAAAACTGCCAGAAAAAAACCAAGAATACAATAGTAGACCCAAAGAAACTAAAAAAAAAGGTTTCATCTAGAAGTTTTGGTTAATTATGCTACAATATTCTTATTTATCCACACAAAGAAACCGAAAAAAACAACAAAAAAATAGAGTAACCACAACAATAGAAAATAGAGTAACCTGAAAGGCTAAAAAGTCAGGATGGATATGTAAAATTCCTGAAAGGCTAAAAAGTGAGGTTGAATATGTAAAAATCCACAAAGGATTGAAATACTGAAATCCCCAGGTCCGTCCCAATGCTTCCTCAACAAATGAATCTAATTATGTTCCATAAAATCATTGTTTTTACAGTCCTCAAACTTAAGGGTTTAATATATCTGTAATACTCCAACTCGACACAGAATGAATAGTTCATGGAGTAAGAGTTTGATATATCTACGAGACTTTGACTTGACAGAGAATGAATAGTTCCTAGAGTACGAGCTACCTGCTTCAATTAGATGGATTCCATGTTAGTGTCATGCTGAATCTCATCTTCACAACTGACGCTTGCTTTTGCTCAGAAAAACTAGCAGAGAAATATCTGTAGAGTAGGCACATGGCCTGCATGCAAGTCTATCATGCCCACAAATTTTATTTGTCAATCTCCATGTTATTGCTTTAGGATCACCGTGTTATTTTATAGGTAACTTCAATTTAAAGGTTTATGCCATGATACATATTATACTATTATAATATGTAATAGTAGAAATTAACGTAACTTTCATTTTTTTAAACCAAAATTTATATTAATATTCATCTATACAAATGCAAATAATTAGCTAAATGATATGATCAACCTCATGGTGCCGGCTGCATAATAGCATCCTATACCAATATTACTCAAAACCTTTATTTCCTAAACACATGCTAGCATAGATCAGGAAGTAGCTAGAGTTCTTGGGTTGATAAGTCCTCCCTCATGTATGAGTTTGGATTATAAACCTACCTCATGTACGAAGGATCTTTAGATTCAGACAAGGTTACTAAAACCTTGTCCCCTAATACAAATAGCTCAGTCGGGCTTGCTACTCTATGACCAACTGGTTCCAGGGTGTGATGCCCACACAACCTTATAACAATGTTACTAAATTTTGCCACAAGCCTTAATACTACTGGTGTCCTCCAGAAGCTAGACACACGTTATTTCTTTAAGGAAGAGGTTGATGAGCGAGGGTTAATGCAAGAGGATATTCACTGTTGAAATCATTTTAGAGTTTTCATTTCAGACCGACTATGGCTGCTTGTCACTCTTGTTTGTAACTATATATGTATATCTATTTTAGTATTGTGCTTAATGCTACTTGTAATGTGTAATCGATAGTGATTACAAGTTATGGACTCCTTTAATGAAGCTTCTACATAACTATGTCAATATATTATATTGGGCATGCTTGTTTTCGTTTATATTTTCTTTCAAGCATGTTATTTGTAACTATATATGTAGTTCATTGACAATGTCTTTCAATATAATAAGTTTACTAGAGTTGATTTCCATTTTCTGGACCATTTTAGGAAATTAGTGCAACTATTCTCTCTTTTATTTATGAAAATATTAAACCTTTATGCATTATTATTGACAATGTTGCTAAACTTGTGGTTATCTTCCCTCTTTCTAAGAATAAAATAAAATATTGTTAAAATGAATAAGCACTATAATTTAATCAATACTGCTAGCATATTTTATTTATATTTTGGCATGAGAAAGAGCAACCAAATCCAAAGTGATAGAATCCCCTATATTATCATATGTTTTCAAGTTTAAATGGACTTTTGGACACAATGGAGAAGGAAATTGGCAAACATGAATTCAATATCTTAATATGTTTAGGCACTTAATACATCCAATAAGACCTAGACATAATAAGCAAGAGTGATCTACTAATGGTGGAACCCTTTTTAGCATAGGTATAGATAAGGCAAGCTAACATTACGGAGATGAGTAATAATAAAATGAACCTAAACCCTCTCTTAGCATGAATTACAATTTGTTGTCATATTTTGAAACATATAAATAAGTTGAAGTTCCAAATGAAGTGAATATAAGGGATTGTGCATGTTACAAACTATGGTTTGTGAATGTTGAAGATGTAGCAAGAAATTCCTAATGTAATTTTGCCCAAAATTATTTAGGAGAAATTTGAATTCTAATTTCATAAAGATACTTGGAGGAATTTAACTGAAGTGATATGACACTTACCATTTAGTTAAAACAATTAATTTGAGTTGGAGACACTTGAGTTCAGTTCTACATGATTGATTGCTAATTTGTAGCAATATAGTTCAGTTAATTTGAGTTATTGTTAGTGTAACTAGTTCTCATTGTTAGTAGAACTAGTGGAGGTTCAGTCAAGGGTGTGTAACTTTTTTCACATTGAGTGATTATCCAATTAAACTGATTAGTCAACCTGAATTAACTCATGCATGCAAAAAATTTGAGTTACCTAGTTGAGATTGGAGTTCATGGGCAATGTACTATCAGTTGTAGACAATTCCAAATTGTACAGGTGGTGCATGCAATTAGAGAAGGTACCTACAAGGATTGCAAAATTCTAATTAGGAATTTTCCTAATTAACAGGGGGATAAATCCTTGAGGAAAAATGCAAGGAAATAGGGATTTGGGAAGGATTGTATTTGGTTAAGTATTGACCAAAGCTTCTCTAGGAAGCAGTGAGATAGATTATACTAGTGCAAAGGTTGCTCGGGCTTGAGCAAGAATTGTATTTCTTCTCTATTTTTTGACTAATTTAATATAGATAAGAAGGGGTTTTGAGCAATTCCTTTCCCCTAGATAAATCTCTGAGCATATATGATTTTATCTTGTCTCATGTTTATGTTGTGATTTCTCGATCGTTTAATTGTTTATATTGATCAATAGAGTAGATTCAAGCCTTTTGTTTGAGCATATTACATAAGCAGTTTGAATCTATAAGGAATTTCAACATGGTACCAGAGCAGGAAGAAAAATAGAAGAGAATAGTTCGAGTTTTTTTTGTAGGTGAATAAAATTTACAGTATCATTCTTCAAAGCCACCAAGATTTCATTCTATGGATTGAGACTCAAGTATGTACTTGATGGTAGATCAAATTATATTGCTTGGAAGGACATGATAGAGGAAATGTTGGAAGATAACGGGCTGAAGGAATTCATAGACAATGATATCCTAAGCCTCCAACAACTGAAGCTCAAGATCTGGCAGAGTGGAATAAATGTGTGGAAAAGAGAGGAGGATGATACTAGAAGGACTTCATGATAATATTATCTCGAATCTCCATGTGAAGGATACCCCATATGCAATGTCGCAAGTGTTGATAGAATTGTTTCAAAACAACAGTACCACAGGATGCTGACACTGAAGGAAAAGCTTCAGAAGATCAAGATGGAAAAGGGCATCACAATACCATAGTACCTGAGCAAGTTCACACAATGTTTGGATGAACTTGGGAGTGTTGGTATTGCAATTTTTGAAGATGATTTGGTAAGCCTAGCACTTCTAGGCCACCCCAAGAGTTGGAACAACTATCGGGATTTGGTAAAGGGTGGTTGCAACTACCAAATTAGGAGCGATTGTTGTCCAACTTGGGGTAAGAAGAGATAAGGTGGAACACTAGAGATGGAACCTCATCTAAGCATGATGATAAGGAGAACTATGCCTTGGCAAGGAAGGAAAAGAAATGGAAAGGGAAGAAATACCAATCCAAAGGGGATTCTAATCAGGGTGGAAAGGAGAAATACTTGTTAAAGATAAAGTGTTTTCACTGTCATGAACTGGGACACTATGCCACGAAGTGTCCACACAAGAAGTCAAGTAAGAAGCCCTTAGTAGGAGTGGCAAGTGAAGCTCTTACCTCAAAATTTGAACTTTATTTCACCCCCATCGCCTCTATGGTGAACACCATGATGGACAGTGTGTGGTATCTGGATAGTGGAGCCTCATTCCATATGATGGGCAACCAATAATTCTTCAGTGACTTGGAGGAGAAGGACCTCCAGATGCACTTTGAAAATGGAGATGACAGAAGGTATAGTTATCGGTATTGGTATAGTTACTTTTTAGAGAAAGTCAAGCTACCATCTCAAATTAAAAGATGTGACATATGTTCCAGGTTTGAAGAAGAATCTCATTTTAGTTGCTATGTTAGAAGATTATGGCTATGATGTTGTATTTAGCAATGTAAACAATTTCCTTAGACACATTGCCACAGAACAGGTGAAGCGGATCGAGGTTTGGGTGAAGAACCTATACAAATTGGATGTAGAAGTTTTTGCAACATTGAGCACAAAAGAAGAGAAGGTGAAGAGTCGATACTTTGGTGAATTATGGCATAGAAGATTGGGCCACTTGCACCATGTAGCCTTGAAGATCATGCAACATATTTCTACAAGACTTCCTAAGGGTGCACTGGAGCAAAGAGATACATGCAAAGGGTGTAAATTGGGGAAGTACACAAAAGGGACCTTCAATGAGCAAGACTGTAAAGCACAGGAAATCCTTGAAAGATTTCACTCAGATGTCTGTGGGCCTTTCTCGAAATCCTCCATGGCCAAGCACAGGTATTATGTGATATTTGTAGATGATTTCTCACAGAAGTGATGGATATTCTTCATGTAGAAGAATGATCAGACATTCTCCATTTTTTTTGAATTTAAAGCACTTGTTGAGAAAGACACTGGAAGGAAGGTGGAGGCTCTCATAAGCGACAACAATGGATAATATGTGTCAAATGAATTTAAGAAATTATATGCAAAAGAAGGCATTTGACGAGAGTTGATAACACCTCATAACCCACAACAAAATGGGGTGGATGAGAGGAAGAATATAAGTATTGTGGGAGATGCACATGCCATGTTACATGATCAGAGCCTACCATTGCACTTGTGGGTTGAAGCATGCAACACAATTGTTTATTTGCATAATAGGAGTACTCACAAGATTCTTGTCATGAGTACACCAGAGGAAGATTTTTTAGGGAAGAAACTGGATGTGTCACCCTTCAAGATCTTTGGATCATCAGTTTGCTGTCATGTTTCTAGGGATGCAAGGAAAAAGATAGAGCCTACAACTGAGTTGGGAATATTTGTGGGGTACACTGATACACCTCAAAACTATCGTGTATACTTGCCATCTCTTAGGATGATAGTTTTAAAAAGAGATGTGAAGTTTGACGAGGAGAAGGAAATGAGGTGTTCCCTTGACATGGAGCTTCAATTTCTTTTAGATCAGGAGATTTTGGCTCCAAAGGAGGAACCTCATGAAGTTGTGGAGCAGCCACTAGTAGAGATAGAGAGAGTGGAGACTTCCACTCAAGCAGAGACATCCAGAGATGGAAGGAAGTGCACTAGAGAAGCTAACATATTATTACATGATGCAAGAGAGAATGTGGGAGCACCCACATCTTAACTCAGGTAGAGGAGGTCACCGAATTGGTACACCCGCTACATGGCTCTCATGAGTGATCTTGTAGCTATCGAACCATCCTCATAGGAGGAAGCAATGCAACAACTAGTATGGATTGATGCCATGGTAGAGGAGTATGACTCCATTATCAGAAACAATGTTTGAGAAGTGGTCCAATACCATTAGACAAGTTAGTGGTAGGTTCCAGGTGGATCTATAAGGTGAAGCAAGAAACATATGGAAGCATCGAGAAATACAAGGCCATATTTGTGGCCAAGGGGTTCTCTCAAGTGGAGGGAATTGAATATGAGGATACCTTTGCTCCAGGTTCAAGGTACTCTTTAATCAAATCTAACTCTTGCAGAACAATGGGATGGAAGATACATCAGATGGATGTGGAGACAACATTCCTCAATGGAGTGATTGAGGAAGAGGTTTACATTGAGTAGCCAAAAGGATTTGAGACCTCTGACAGAGATTCACATGTGTGTAGGCTCAAGTGAGTGTTGTATGGATTGAAACAAGTACCTCGTGCTTGGTACACTAGGATCGAAAATTATCTTGTCGGGTTGGGCTTCAACAAAAGTGAAGCAGATTCAAACCTTTACCATATTTTTGTTGAAGGTAAATTATTGATTATAATATTATATGTCGATGATTTAATTTTGATTGGTGATGAGAAGTTGGTCAAGTCTTACAAAGAGGATTTTGCGAGAGGATTCGAGATGAAGGAATTGGGGCTCATGCATTATTTACTTGGTATGGAAGTATGACAAGGATATGAGGAAATGTTTGTCTCTTAGGGAAAGTATGCCAATGAGATAGTGAAGAAGTTCCACATGGAGAGCAACAAACCCATGGAGACTCCTCTATCAGGGAATTGGAGGAAGGAAGATGCTACTTCAAGTGAAGTAGTGGAGGCTAATGTCTACAAGAATCTTGTGGGTTCACTTATGTATTTTGTGAACACATGACGGACATGTGTTATGAAGTTAGCAAACTTAGTCAAGCTATGGTTAAACCAACCAAACTGTATTGGAAGGTAGAAAGAAATGTGTTGAGATACCTCAAAGGCACCACTCAATTTGGTCTTTGGTATAGGAGGACAAAGGGAGTGAATTTCCAAGGTTTCACAGATGCATATTTGGTGGGAAATCCATCATAGGAAGATCAAATCAAGTGGAATTTTCAGTGTTGGGTCAACATCAGTTTCTTGGTTCAACAGGAAGCAATGATATGTTGCACTCAACTTAGTAGAGGCAGAGTGCATGGCTGCTATCCAAACGACATGTGAGGATACCTGGATGAGAAAGATACTTGTTGAGTTATTTGGTAAGATGATGGATACTACAACGATTTTCTGTGACAACTAAAATTGTACCAAAATCTCTGAGAATCTAGTTTTTCATGATCGGTCCAAGCACATCGACATCTAGTATCACCATCTATGAGATTATGTGTAGAGGATAATGATGTTGTTGGAGTATGTAAGGTCCCTATACTACTAGTGTAGCCCCTTATTGTTATTAGTGCAACCCACTTATTTTATTGTTGTGCCCCTACAATATTATTGTTATGTAGGCTCTGATTATATTGGGACCCCTTAGACTCCTATATATAGAAAGGAGGTCTTGTCATTTGTATCATCCAAGATTGTTCATTTGTGTAATGTAAAGAGGTTTCTCCCTCAAAGAGGATGATTTTGAAGTCGTTTACCTATATTTTCTTCTATTTTGTGAGTTGTTTTCATAACATTTGGTATCAGAGTTCTGGATTCTAGGGTTTCGTTGCTCCAAATAGGCCATCGTGGAATTTTCGCTATAATATTTTCTCTAAAATGTTTCAGGAGCTACAAAAAATAACCATTTGAACCAGAATCATTTTGAACCTCATGTCCACACTTCAGATCATGTCTCGCTATATTTTCGGAGATATGATTTGAGGAAGTTAGGGTTTTTGCAAGCTCCAGAATTCCATCTCAAACATGCCATCATGGAATTTTCACTATAACTTGTGTTCTACGAAGGTGTGGACACTGAAATTAAAACCCATTTGAGTCAAAATATTGATGAAGCTCGGGCCCAAATTTCAGTTCTTGTTTCTCTATATTTTCAAATATATGGTCCAAGAAATTTAGGGTTTTTATAGGCTCTCGAATTACATCCCAAACAGGTGACATTGAGAAAATCGTCATAACTTGCTCTCTGAGCATCAGATTGAAATTTCGTAAGAATTTACAAAAGTAGAATGGATTGCAGTTTTTTATTTTATTTTATTTTTTATAATTTTCAGGTTTGAAGATCGAAACAGTGACACATGGAATGTCGTACAAGTTTTCTCTACTGAATGAGTCTATAATCAGGGCATCATGGGAGATTTGGCATACGTCTTTCTTGAAGAATACAATCTTGATTAGAGCTATTGGGTTGGGAACATGACTTAGAGGGCTACCACAACATGAAATTTCAGACCTTGGAGATCCAAAATTATAGAGATATAACATATTCAATATTGAGCTCCTAAAAGAAAGAAAAAGAATGACTTGAATCAAGAAAATGGAAACACCTAATAGGAAAATTTGGAGGGATGATTTGAAGAATGTGATCAAAGATATGATCAATAAGATCAATGGTCTAGAAGAAAAATTGAATGGAAACATGGAATATTTGTTGAAAGACATGGAAGGTTTGAAGGAATGTGGGACAAAGTCGCTACAAGAAAGACTTCCTAATGGTGAAAAGATAGTAGAGGAAACCCATGATGAGAACAAAAGTAATGTTAATCATGATTTCATAGAATCTAATGTTGGATTGAAGACTCACCATGTTCCAAAGACTAATATGAGGAAGTTTGATCGCAAGGATCCCGTAACATGGATACTACAGATGGAGCAATATTTTGATCTACATGATGTGCAACTGCCACAAAAGGTACGCATTGCATCTTTATATTTAGAATCGAATCAATTTGTATGGTATACAGGGCTTTTTCCTTGTAAACCACTTGTCACCTAGTCAATTTTCATGGAGGAAATCATAGCACATTATGAGGATGCACATAGAAACACCTTCTTTAGCCAATTGATAAATTTCAAACAAAAGGGTTCAATGGTAGAGCACATTGAGGATTTCCAAAACTTGAATATAAGGGTAAATGATATTCTAGAGAAGAGTAGAATTGAAATTTCATAGGAACTTTAAAGCATAAAATTCAACATGAGGTTCACATTGGGGAATCTAATTCATTGGAGAAGGCATATAGGTTGGCAAGAAAAAATGAAAGCAAAATTATGGAAACAAGGAAGCCTATCACTCATAACTATAAAGATGGATTTTTTTTGTTCCTACCCTTCCATCACCTACAAGGTTGACACCATAACAATTGGAAGAAAAAAGAGTAAAAGGGATTTGTTACAATTGTGATAGAAAATAACTGAAGGTCATAAGTGTGCTGAGAAGAAATTAACTTACGTAGATGGGGAAGAGAAGGAACAAGAAACATCAAAAGAAGAGGATATACAGTAGGAACCAATCCTAGAGAAAGAAGAAATGAGTCTGACCATATCTTATAATGCATTTACAGGAATTACTACTCCTCAAACCCTCAGGATAGAAGGACATATCAAGAAGAAAAAGGTAATAGTGTTGATTGATTCAGGTAGTAACCATAATTTTATTCATTGTAAGATAGCCAAGGAATTGAATTGCTTCCTATATCCAGCACTAGAGTGTCAAGTAATGGTTGTAAATAGAGGAACCATAAATTTCTTTGGAAAGTGCGATAATATCAAGCTATCCATGGGAGAATATGTCTTGAGTAGTCCAATTCTTTCCATTCCAATGGGTGGCACTATTGTTGTAATAGGAGTCCAATGGTTACAGTCTTTGGGGATGATCACTTTCAATTTCCAAAATATTTTCTTGAAATTTTTTGGGAAGGAATGAAAGTTGAATTAAGGGGTATCATAGGGAAACCAGGAAATATAATCATCTCTAATGGCATGATAAAGATTCTATAGAAAGAAAAATGAGGCATAATTGCACAATTATGTTCACTAGAGGTTCAAATATTGAAATCATCTATTTCTCCTGAACTCCAAAAAGTCTTGAAAAATCATTCTAAGGTTCAAGCAGTGGAAGATCATGTCGAGAATAAACAACAAGTTCTCCAACTCTTAAAGGATAACCTCACTTTCGTGTAGAATCGGATGAAACAATAGGCACATCAACATTGAAACGAAAAAAGTTTTGATGTAGGTGACTGGGTATTTTTACGGCTACAACCACACAAACAAATGGACCTCAAGAAAACTAAGAAGTATACTAAATTATCACCAAAGTACTATGGTCCTTACAACGTATTGCAAAATATTGGTAATATGAAATACAAATTGGAGCTTCTTGCATCTTCCTGAGTGCACCCAGTTCTCCATGTTTCATGCTTAAAGAAGGTTATAAATGATAGGTTCACAATTCAAACAATATTGCCAAAACTTGACGTGGAAGGAAAAATCATATTGGAACCCAAAGCAGTTAGGAAACAAGAAACCGATAGCTACGGAATCAATCAATTTCAGAAGGTGGGAGAACTTACCCGCTGAAATTCCACATGGGAGGATGAGAATTTTATACAGAAGCATCCAGAACTACTCAAGCGTTGAGGACAACACTTTTTGAAGGAGAGGGGAATGTTAGGTCCCTATACTACTAGTTTAGCCCCTTATTTTTATTAGTACAAGCCCCTTATTGTATTGGTGTGCCCATGTGGTCCCCATGTTGTTATTATTGTGCCCCATAGAAGCCCACTATTGTTATTATTATTATGTAGGCTCTGATTATATTGGGACCCCTTAGACTCCTATATATGGAAAGGAGGTATTGTCATTTGTATCATCCGAGAATTGTTCATTTGTGTAATGTAAAGAAGGTTTCCCCTTGAAGAGGCTGATTTTGAAGTCGTTGGTCTATCTTTTCTATCTTTTGTGTGTTGGTTTCATAATAGAGTACATTCCTACAGAGGAACAAGATGCAAATATTTTGACAAAGGCATTGTCAAGATGAAAATTTGAGTTCCATAGAGGCAAGATTAGGGTGGTAGATAATCCACTTCTTATTGAGAGGGAGTGTAAAAAATGCAGCAAGAAATTCCTAATTTAAATTTTCCCAAAATTAATTAGGAGAAATTTGAATTCTAATTTCATAAAAATACTTGGAGGAATTTAACTGAAGTGATATGGCACTTATCACTCATTTAAATAAGTCAATTCGAGTTGGAGACACTTGGGTTCAGTTCTAGATGATTGATTGCTAATTTGTAGCAATGTAGTTCAGTTATTGTTAGTGTAACTAGTTCTTATTGTTAGTAGAACTAGTGGAGGTTCAGTTAAGGGTGTGTAACTTTTTTCAAAGTGACTGATCATCTAGTTAAACTGATTAATTAGCGTAAATTAACTTATGCATGCAGAGAATTCAAGTTACCCAGTTGAGATTGGAGTTCAAGGGCAATGTAATATTAGTTGTAGACAATTCCAATTTGTACAAGTGGTGCATGCAGTTAGAGAAGGGACCTACAAAGATTGCACAATTCTAATTGGGAATTCACCTAATTAATAGGGGCTAATTCCTTGAGGAACAACACAAGGAAATAGAGACTTTGGGCGTGCTTGGATTGGTTAAGTATTAACCAAAGCTTGTCTAGGAAGTAGTGAGATAGATTATACTAGGGCAAAGGGTTCTCGGGCTTGAGAAAGCATTGTATTTCTTCTATATTTTTTGACTAATGCAATACATATGGGAAGGGGTTTTGATAAGCTTCTTTCCCCTTCGATAAATATCTAAGCATATGTGATAGAATCTTGTCTCATGTTTATGTTGTGATTTTCAATCGTTTAATTATTTCTGTTGATGAGTAAAGTACATTCAAGTCTTTTGTTTTAGCATATTACATAAGCAATTTGAATCTATATATAATTTCTACAGTGAATAAATCAAAGCAACATCTCAAAGGATTTTCCTTTACACAAAAGTGCATGCCAAAGAATTCAAGTCAAATCAAAGACAACAAATTTAGTAACTACATGCATTCTTCATTTGTCCAAAAAATAAATAAAATCCATACATTTATCCTACCAATTATAAAAACTATTTAGGATACTAATAAAGTTAAATGATTAAAAATTGTATTTTGGGTCATGCCAAATGTCATGACCTCTTCATCCACCAAAATCCTCCTACAAAGCATCATTTTAGAAGCTTGATGTTACGTATAGTGTTGTAGCATTTTCGGGTTTTGGTATGTTAGAAACAATTAGTCAAAAAATGAAAATATTTTTCAAAAAATGTTAAGCTAGGATATGGACAAAAAGAATATTGAAAAAAAAATGTTAGGAAATATCTTGATAATATGTCCATATCAAAGAAAATGTTAGAATAGATGCCTTAAAAAAGGAAGGAAAAATAAAATGTTAGGTTAGAGAGAAAAGCAAAAAGCAATAAACTTTGAAAATGTGCAAGTCCAAGTGCCACTACTAATTAAACTCCGCCATACCCATAAAATCCCAACAAAACTCTTTTAAAGACCATAAAACCCTTTTATTCTAAGTTTTATTAAACCCCACATTTCTTAACAAACCTTTTCTATATTCACTTTTTCCCGATATAACTCCGTTTAACCCACTCCCTTGGTATGGTTAACAAACCCCACCAGACTTCAACCCTGGTCCCACTCTTAAACCCATTGCGATATGTTTTAATTGCCACTTTATTCAATAAATAATTACAAATCCTTTGTAATTATTCCTTGGACCACGTTAATCTCAGTGCATGTTCCCTCCATGCACCTCGACCGCACGATAGCCGTCAGATCATCCACTCCCAGATCCAACGACCCATAGCAATATCATGCGCTCTCGATCTCCTAGCTTTACCCACCCGAGAGCATGCGAGATTCGTGGTTTTGCTTGGGCCCCTTGTGGTTACGTGGAAGTCACAATTTAACTTGTGTGCCCTCGGAGAAAAATCACCCCAGGACCAGAAGCAGTGCAATGAGCCTCTGAAACCGCTCCCCGCATATGATAAAACCATCCACTGTTCACTTAACCCTTCTGTGCCAAATTTTAAAAGTTTCCAGTTTAAACGCCAAAACCCTCACTTTCACTCTTTTTGCTTGTTTACACATTAAAACCTGTATAACCCTTACTATGCCACCGTGAGCCTCTATAACCTATTTTGACCTCCGATTACCATCCAAACACTTCTAGGACTTCGTCCATACATTATCTTGTTCCCTGAAGCCATTGTGGCCCTCCCTGTCCACTTGTGTTTTTTTAATAGTTGTTGTATTTTGCAGGCGATCATATAAAACCTATTTGTTCCAGATTCTCTCAGGAAATGAATTCAAAAGCCTTTAGACAGTTAAAAGACGAATATCATTTAAGACAGATCAGAAAGAAACTTTTACACAATAAATGTTAAAACAAACAATTTACACAGTAGAAGTTAAAACATAAGAGGTAGATAAATACATACAGCTAAAGGACGAACATATGAAATATACAGAAAGATGATCAATATCCAACTACCTAATACTGAGACATGTAAAAACTAAATGATTTATTGTTGCAATACACAGTAAAAACTTGAAATGTACAATAAAAGTAAAAAGCACAGTAAAGGTTATTGGCAGGTCAACAAGGTCAACGAGTATCAGATGAAAGGTCATAAGTAAATATGACATCTAGTGTGAAGACCAAATAGCCAAGCAGCTTAAAGGGCAAAAGATCAAAGACCATAGCCATCAGAACCTAAATAACAAGGAAAACATGCAACAATTCAATAGTTGTCTCTATCTTCTTGCATGAAGATATCTCCTTTTCCTTGAATAAATCTATTTTTGTCAAAAAAGTTTAGGATATTTTCTTAGTTCTACTATTGTATAAATAACTCTCCTTACGAGTTATTATGGCTTCATCATTGAACCAAGTTCACCATTGAACCAGGTTGACCATTGAAAGAGAGTTGCACTCTTGATGAAGCATTTCAAACACTTGATGTACTTGACTTTTCTGGAGCCTTAGTACAAGGCAAAGGATTTTGAATTCAGTTTTACACAGTTTGTGTTTCTTGTAATTTTTTCCAGTAACACTCATTATGTTTTTCTTCATATTCTTATTTCTTACAGAGATACCTAGGTAGGAATAATTGTGTTTCAATCTATTCCTATAAGCTTCTGAAGTGATAATCTATAAAGAGAATGGATTAATGAATTGTCTGTTTAATTAATTCCCTTTGAATCAATAAATCATCAACATCTTGTTGTAAGCATAAGCATATTCTCTTGAACCTTCTAAACATTGGTTAGAGGTTTTCATACTTATGGTTATTTAATTTTCTATCTGAAATTCGTGATAATCATATTATTATTTTTTTTGTTTCTGCTCACCACTATTCAAGATTTATCACTGTGTGAAATCTTATAGCAACCCTCTATTTTGGTATTAATATTATTCAAAAGGTTAGGCATTATAGTGTTACATTTGTTTCATTCATTTGTCCTCCAAATTAAAACAAAAAATCCCCAAAACAATTATCTTAGATTCTTTGGCTTGATAACTGACCATTATCAACATAGAGGTACAACATCAGTCTGGTGCCATTGCTGAGGATTTGAATTCCATTAAGTTTTCCTGGGGCAACAATATTCATTCTATTCCTTTAAGGTGATTAAAGGTCTAGAAAGGATAAAATCCTTCACCTGGCGACTCCACTAGCCCAAACTGGCACCTTTTAAGTGCACCAGATCTCATTCAGAATCTGACTTAGTTAATCCTTTGTTAGATCCTAAAAAACTTCTAAGAAAATTTGGCTTTAAAAGGAGACATCAACCATCTTCTACTTCCTCTTCTGCCTTATAGTCTAACGATTTAATATCATTTGATCCTTTTATTAATATTCCATCTGATCCCGATTTGACACAAATACCTCCTAGGGTTTCTAAACTATTAGATAGGGGAGTTGATTTAGATTCAGCTTTCCTCATTCATTCTTTTGAAAAGCATCCAGAACCCCCACTACCACTAGGATCACCTAAAACTAAGTCTGACTTGGATGTTCATTTACCTGAATACAAACCTACAGATTTCATATAGCCTACCACTTATTCATTTCCTTCCACTTCTGAACAACCTAAAGACACCATCTTTGTGTATAGAAATCCACTCTTTGAAACAAAAGAGAGTATTCCTTCACAGGTCCCAAAGTTAGTTCTTAAGACTCCTTTAAAGTTATTCAGCAGAACCCCTCCTTCTTCACCTCCACATAGTTACACACTCGCTCAATCACCTTCTTCTATCTCTTCTTCATCTAGCTATTCTTCATCTTCTTCTTCTTCATCTACACAAACATCTCATACACCACCTTCTACTCTGGCATTCCAACCTATTGTACAAGCTAGATATGCAACTTTAGTCTTACCTACTAACCTTGATGCATTCCCAGCTGAGTACTTGAAATATCTTCCCAAGTATAATGGAGAAATTGGTCCCACAGCTGAGGATCATCTTCAAGCTTTTCTAGACTTTGCAGAAAACATGAATATTGAACAAGAAAATGTTTACATGAGATTGATTGTATAGTCACTTGAAGGAAATGTAAGAATCTGGTTTAGGCAGTTACCTCTAAATTCCATTAGAAATTGGGAAGAGCTAACAAACATATTTAAAAACCATTGGGGTGTAAATAAAGATCCTCTTTACTTTCTAACTGAATTTGAGGAACTTAAAAGAAAATTTGGTGAACCTGTATTAGATTTTATCAAAAGGTTCAATAAACTTTATCATAAGATGCCCCCTGATTGTAAACCCCTTGTAGTAGTAGCTAAGTCTAGGTTTTCTAAAGCCTTTGACTATGATATTGCTATAATGTTAGGAGAGAGAACTTCAAGAACTCTTGAAGATATACAAACAAATGCTATAGAGGTGGAACTAAATAGGGTTGCTTCAAGTTCCTTGAAAGCTAAAGAGGAAAAGGCCCAAAGAAAACTCAAATCTATTCAAGAAGCCTCTAGTTCCTCTAGTTCTTCTAAGACTAAAATAGAAGATTCTAAAATAGATGAAATAACTCCTCTTTTTAGAAATCTATCTAATATAAATTCCAAGATTGAGACTCAACCTATGACAATTCAACAAGTAGTTACTAGACCCCAAAATCAAAATCAAAATCAAGGTTAGTATAGAAGGAATCCACAATTACAAATTCTTCAGAGACCTAGTAATGATCAACAGGTTCCCACTTCTTTCTGATAGATGACCAGCAACCTAATGAAAATACTATGACTATTACTGAAGATATCAATGACATGGATACTTCTTCTAATCAAACAATTATGATTCCTCTCTCACAACAAAATCAGGTTCAAGAAGATCAAGAATCCTCATAGGTTTCTAAATACCATGCCTTCTCTAAATTTTTAATTTTAGAGTTGAACAAGAGATACGATCTTAGGCCTAGACCCGGCCCTGGAAGACCTCCTAAGGAGACTCCAATAATTGAACCTCGTACCAAAGCTGCTGAAACTCAAACAATTGTTATTCAAACATTAGATCAGTCAATTGATACTGCTCAGAATGATAAAAATGCTTTGACTACATTTAATGTTGAAAAGAGTTAGAAAGAGTTAAAATCCCAATTCCACTTTCAGAACTTTCCAAAAACCCTGGGTATAAAAATGAAGTATCCAAATTGATACAAAACACCTCGATTGATGCTGAAAGTGATATCATTAGTCTGCAAGATGAAAAACTAGTAGTTGTCTTTGGTCCTAGCTCAGATATGATAGATGAAATAGTGTCTCCTTTCTATTTAACTCTTAAGACAAATGATTCCATGTTATATAATTGTATGCTTGATTTTGGAGCATCACATAACCTCATGCCAAAAACTATCATGGACCATTTGAAACTTGACACAACTAGATCCTATCATGACTTGTTCACCTTTGATTCTAAAAGGGTGCCCTACTTAGGATTGATTAAGGATTTAGTAGTCACCCTTTCTCAAATTCCAGTGAAAAGTGTAGTGCTTGATATAGTTTTCACAGTTATCCCTCCCAAATTTGGAATGCTCCTTTCTAGGTCTTGTTGTGCCAAATTAGGGGGAACTCTTCAGATGTATATGTCTTATGCCACTATTCCAGTTTATGGGGGAGAACAACTTAGGTTATAGAGAGAGGTAAGATTTGTTCACACTGTTTTCAAAACTGACCAGCCAAGGAACCATTCCATTTTTGCAATTGATCAAGATTTTGGTTGCTTTCAACTCTCTTCAAACCAAATACATCAAAATCAAGTTAAAATAGAAGATGTAATTGAAAGTCCTAAACCAAATCAAACTAATGTATGGAAACTACTTTTTGATGGTTCTTGTACAAAAGATGGGGCAGGAGCTGGGGTAGTTTTAATTTCACCAAAAAAAGAAAATATCACCCAATCATGCAAACTTGACTTCAAAGTTACAAAAAAAGTGGCTGAATATGAAGCTTTCCTTTTGGGACTGCAATTAGCCAAAATCTTAAAGGTTCAAAACTTAAGTGTTTTTACTGATTCAGAACTTATTGTCAAAAAAGTGAGAAATATTTGCCAGAATAAGCATCCTGGACTTAGGAATTATCGAAATGAAGTTTGGGATTCAGTTGAAAACTTCTTTGATGCTTTTAATTTGACCTATATTCCAAGAAATAAGAATATTCATGTAGATGCCTTAGCTATTTCTGCTGGTTCATTTAAAATTCCTGATCAGACCAACGTACTCTATCAAATACAAGTTAGGTACAGACTATCCGTCGTAGACAATCTAAAACACTAGCATATATTTGAAGATGATGAACATTTGAAATCTTTTTTGCAGGTTATAGATGATTTTTCAGTTCAACAAATTGATGAAGATACAATAGAAATAAATGAAAATACAAATGGAAATGATACTTCAGATTTCAATTCAAAAATTGTTGATGATGACATTATTCAATTATCTAACAATTTTATTCCCAAAGGCCTCATTCCTTTAGAATTTTTTTTGATCAAAATGATGTCCTTAGAAGCCCTTAATCCATTTCTTCACAAGATGACATAGAATAAATTAATATTGGAATAAACAATGATGTTAAAAACATCAAAATCTGTGCACATCTAGATCCTGAGATCAAAGCTCAATATCTTAAGTTACTTCAAACTTATAAGGACGTTTTTGCATGGAAATATGCTGATCTAAAAACCTATGATACTTCATTAATACATCATAAGATTCTTCTAAAGCCATAAGCAGTTCCTTATCAACAAAAACTTAGGAGAATCAATCCAACTCTTCTACCAACTGTAGAAAAGGAAATTAAGAAAATTCTAGATGCCCAGATCATTCTCCCTCCTAGATATTCTAATTGGATTGCCAATTTAGTTCCTGTTAGAAAGAAGCATGGAGAAATTAGACTTCGTGTGGACTTTAGAAATTTGAACAAGGCGTCATTAAAATATAATTATCCTTTGCCCAAAATGGATCAGTTACTTCAAATGGTTTCAGGAGCACAAAGACTTTCTATGCTTGATGGTTTTTCAGGTTATAATCAGGTAAATGTTGATCCATGAGACAGAGAGAAGACAACCTTTACTACACCCTGAGGTACATTCATGTATGCTAGAATGCCATTTGGCTTAACCAATGCTAGAGAAACGTTTCAGAGAGCTATGGATGTAGCTTTTGTGGGTTAGGTAAATAATTTTGTGGCCATTTATCTTGATGACATAACTGTTTTTTCTAAATCTGATCAGAAACATCTAAAGCACTTGATGAAGGTTTTTGATAGGTGTAGAAAATTCAAAATATCATTGAATCCTAAAAAGTCTTTGTTTGCTATAAAAGAAGGAAAATTGTTGGGCCATATAATTTCAAAAGAAGGAGTTGTCATTGATCCCAAGTGGGTGTCTGCCATTGAAACATTGACCTTACCTAGAAATAAGAAGGAGATTCAAGCTTTTCTAGGCAAGATTAATTTTTTAAGGAGATTCATCCCAAATGATGCTGAGATTGTAAAATATATAACTGACATGCTATGAAAGGATCATTAAGTTAAATGGACTGTCTCTTCCACGCATACCTTTGATCAAATCATGAAAGCTATCTTTGAAGCTCCCACCTTGGCCAGCCCTGATTACACTAAACCATTCAGTATCTTTACCTTTGCCTAAAAAACAACCCTTACTACTGTTCTACTGCAAAAGAATGAAGATTCTCATGACCAACCCATAGCCTTTTTTAGTAAGGTTATGAGAGATGTTGAGCTTAAGTATGAAATAATTAAGAAGAAACCTTATGCCCTTATTCAACCCCTGAAATCATTCAGGATGTATGTCCTACATTCTCCTATTACTGCTTATGTTCCTAACAGTGCTGTGAAAATTATTTTAACCCAACTAGACACCGATGGAAAGAGAGGTAGATGGATCACTCAATTACTAGAGTTTGATCTAACTATCAAAACTACAAAGCTAGTAAAAGGCCAAGGATTAGCTAAGCTTCTAGCTGAAACCAACTGTAAAGTGCTTGGAATCAATTCTATTTTAGAGATACAAGGGAAGAATCCACAAGAACCTTCTCCAAATTCAGGTAAGAAGAATACACAAGAACCTTCTATCCTTGCAGAAGGGGAGAATCCACAAGAACCCTTACCTTTAGATCAGAACAGCCCCTTATACATTGATGACAAATTTATGTTGTCAGATTGGTACCAGGACATTGTAAATTTCTTGATCCATTTTGAATGTCTAGCATCATTCTCCAAAAGCCATGTAAAACTCTCAAACTAAAAGCAGTCAAGTACTGTATCATAAATGCAAATTTGTACTGGAAAGACCCACTAAATATTTTTTTATTATGTTTAATAGAATCAGAAACTGAAGGAATCATTGACCAGTTTCATACAAGATTTTGTGGAGGACATTATGCTTGGAGAGCAACAACATATAAGATAATAAGGGGAGGATTTTATTGGCCAACATTGTTCTTACAAGTAGGAGAGAAGGTTAGAGGTTGTGTTCCTCGTCAAATGTTTGCTGATAAGCAAAAATTAACAGCTCTTCCACTGGTTCCACCAATAGTCTCAGAACCTTTTAGCTAATGGGGATTAGATTTTATTGGAGAAATTCATTCCACTTCAAGTAATCAGCATAGGTGGATCCTCACTACAACAGACTACTTCACTAAATGGGTGGAAGCAATTCTAGTGAGAAATGCTATTGATTCATTAGTAATCAAATTTTTTGAAGAGAACATCTTATCTAGATTTGGTTGCCCAACTCAAATTGCCACTGATAATGCAACAACTTTTTCTAGTGTTAAATTGATTGAGTTTTTCCAAAAATATTAGATTCTGTTACATCATTCAACCCCATAGTACCCACAAGGTAATGGCCTTGCTGAATCTTCAAATAAAAGTCTGGTAAAGGTAATAAAAACGACTCTACCAGACCATAAAAGGAGCTGGGAATCTCATTTAAGTTATGCATTATGGGCAAACAGAATTACTCTAAATAGATCTAGTGAAAATATCCCTTCTAGTTAGTTTATGGGAAATATGCAATCTTCCCTACCAATTTGGCCTTCCCTGTTTTAAAATTCCTGCAGGATTCAATAGATGAACCTGATGCTTTTTCAAGGATAATAAATTAGATTATTGAACTAAATGAAACAGAGATGAAGTTCAATAGAAATTGAAAAAGTATCAGAGTAAGATGAAGACCTTGTTTGATAGAAGAGCTAGGGAAAGGGACTTCAAGGAAGGTGATCTAGTTCTAAGATGGGATTCCAAGAGATAAGAAAAGGGAAAACATGGCAAGTTTGACAACCTGTGGTTTGTACCTTTAGCAATTGCTGAAGTTAAGGGAAACAACACTTTTGTACTACAAAATCTTGAGGGGCTATATTCCACATACCTTTTAAATGGAAGGTTTCTCAAACATTACATTCAATACTGAGAAGTTGAAGTAGATTTCATTACTACCATTATATAAACTCTGGTTTCTTTTACTTTTCAAGCTGTCAGTGTGATTTTTTACAGCAAAAGACTCTATAGCCTGAGGAGAAGGCACATGGATTTGCATGTTCGTTGCATTCTATAGGAGAAAGCAGCCCCCAGTTGGAGCCAATGTTGTAGCATTTTTTGGTTTTGGTAAGTTAGAAACAATTAGTCAAAAAATGAAAATATTTTTCAAAAAATGTTAAGCTAGGATATGGACAAAAAGAATATTGAATAATTTTTTTTAGGAAATATATTGATAATATGTCCATATCAAAGAAAATGTTAGAATAGATGCCCTAAAAAATGAAGGCAAAAATAAAATGTTAGGTTAGAGGGAAAAGCAAAAAAGCAATAAACTTTGAAGGTGTGCAAGTCCAAGTGCCACTAATTTTACTTTATTATGCAAAATAATGGTTGTGTGCAACTTGTCATAAATGCCACAACCCATGACAATCAAATAGTTTAATCTTGACTAGTTCATGCTTTAAATTTCATGTTTATAGTTAGAGAATAAAGATCTAGCCAAACTGTTTAATCTTGGTAGATCAGTAGTGTTAGTACCTAAATCTACCTCAAGCTGAGAAAGGTAGGATCTAGGCTAACATTAAACCACGCTTAACTTGGTAGTTAGCCCTACCAGGTCGGGAGAGGGCTCGCTCCTTGTCAATCTCAACAAAATATAATCAATGAGGCTTGAGATGACTGATGTGAAAACTAATTTTAGGCTAGGTATGTGTGCAGAAGAGTTTGATTGAATTTGATGATGTTTTGTCAGCTCAAATGTGAAAGGCAGGTTTGGGTCCAGGGAATGAGGCTGAGTTTTGCAGAGATATCTATGGGCCAAGGTAGGCAAATGGTTTGGTACTTCAAATTAAGTGAGATGGAGAGCTCTTAGAATGGTGAGGAGTTGAAGAGGGCATGAAAGTCTCAGGGATCCTCTTCAAATAGCTGGAAACATAAATAACTAAACAAAATCCTAGGTAGAGCACTGCAAATCAATGAATTCTACCTTTATCCTTGTTTCATTTAGTTAAGATGAACAGAGAGAGATAATGGCATACATAAAACAAATGTAAACTTGCAATTACAGAAGGAAACACAATACCAAATCAAGTTACCGCAAGAATCCCATAAAGTGTTGCAAACCCTGGTCTATTCCTTTGCCAAACTACTGAAATGAGTATATAATAAAGCTCCAAGCTTTCCCAAAAGTCCAACCTTTTCCAATGACTGAAAAACTAGTAGATATATGCAATAAACAACTCATCCTAGCCTTTAGGGGTCGATTTCATAAGTTTAGGAGCTGTTTCAACAATATCTAAACTAAGAACTAAAAAGTAGGCAGTGGAACAACTTGCCTTTAAAAACTAGGAAACTGATTCATTCAGTTGCAAACTACCTTTTCATGATGAATCTACATCCATGAGTGAATTTTTAGCATTTTTACATCAAATTCCATCAAGTTACATCAAATTACATCATAAATTTTACTATTAGAAAGAGAAAAGTCGAATTGTGAAGAAACTAGGCGAAAAACAGAGTTTTCTAGCCAAAATGAGCAAATATTTTCCTATGCGCCGCGCTGATTTCCCTATGCTTAGCGCCTTTTTGCAGCTTATTTTGGAGGCCTTCCCGTGCACCAAATTTGCTCCAAGTGGGATTGTTGGAAAGCGCTACCTATCTAATTTTCCAAAACAAGCGGAATTTCTGAAGTTGGTCTTCATTTTCCCCTTCAAAACTGAGTTCTCCCAAAACTGCTTCTTGTGTGTCCAAAAAGGGGCAGAAAGGTCATTTTTAAGGTGTTTTTGACCTTTTTGGAAGCTCAAAACCTGTCAAAATTTCTTGGCCATGTGAGGGAATTCATATTTTTCCATGAAAAATCCAGAAATTCTGAGTTTTCCTCAAAAGGAGGTCTCTAGCAAAAGCGTGTGCTAAGTGGCACGGCGCATCAGGCAGAAAACCTGTTTTTTTAGGCCGAAAATTCAAAATTTGCAAAAAGTTTCCTAATTTTTTTGAAATTTGGGCTGAGTGTTCCTCATCAGGTGCTGTGTTGGGCTAAGGAAGCCTCAGCCAAGATCTGGATTCTATTTTTCTCTTTTCTCTTCCTCGTGGCTTTCTTTAACTTGGCCTTCAAAATCTTGATTCTCGTTTGGCACACCTTGTTTATCGCCAAGTAGTGGTATGCTATGTTACTCAACATATTTTTATCTTTGTTGGCCTTATCCAACATCTTTTCCAAGTGCATGTTTTTCACCTTGAGCCAAGATTCACGATCAACTTGAATTTCCCTTTCAAGTGTTGTCAATTTGGTTTTCCTCCTCTTGGCAGCTTGCCGGTTTTTCTTTATGTTTTTGAGCTCCATGGATGAGTGGGACTGATGAGGGGAGGATTTGATGCTATTTGTAGGGATTTTGGGAATTAAAGGGTTTAGGGAATAACATTTAGGGATTAGGGATATTTGATTAGGGTTTGGGATAGTGGGATTAGGGATTTAGGGTTGGTAGTTTAAGGATATGGGGAATATGGAAAGGGTAAATATAAATGAAACGGGAGGGAGAAAATGAAGTGAGGGAGTGAGGGAATGAGTGAGTGAGAATGATGGGAGTGGTATTTAGCAACAAAAAATGCAATTTATAAACCCTATGCAATGTTTTTTCATCAAACTGCAAGGAACTATGGTTTCAATGTTTCCCTATTAAATCACCAAGAAGACTGAGACAAGCTCATGCATTGAGCATATTGGAGTGTGAAATTACTTGGGAAATGAGGAATTTACAATTTTGGGAGCTTTGGAGGAATATTTTAATGATTTCAGGCCTTGAAGTCCTATGCGCCACGCTGCCTTAATGCGTCGGGCCCGTTATAAAAATACACTGCAAATCACTGCCCAATGCACCGTGCTCTAACCCAGGTGCGTCACGCTTTTTGTAGGAGACTTTTGGATGCCTTCCTAGTGTCCAAATTGGGTGTGGGATAGATTTTTGGAAATATTATTGAGTCTAATTTCCAAAATAACTTGAATGTTTCAATTTAGAGTTCATTTTCCTTGTCAAAAGTCAAATCTCCCAAGACTGGTCAAAATGTGCAAAATGAGGCTGCCTAAAGGTAGAGTGCTGTTGCAGTCAACTTTTGAAGGTTGCCCTCAACTACAAATTAAACTCATGATAGCTCATTGGAAATATCTTTGTGTCTAGTTATCATTTGACTCATCAAGCAAGTCATTTGGCCAACCAAGCCAGGAGAAATCTTGATTTTCCCAAGGTCACTTTAGAGGTTCATCAATTCTCTTGAGGCAACTGTATTTTTTACATTTCTCTAAAACCATGACACCTATGTAAACATTGAAGGAGATTTTTCTTCCTTGGCCTATTGTGGACAAAAACCTCTCTCAGTTTTCCCAAATTCGTCTTTTCTTGCTCAAAAACATCATTGGAGTAAAACCTATCCCGATGTGTGGAACACGGGATTTGTCGAAATTAAGTGAAATGAAGGGGCTTCTAAATTCTTAAGAAATTTTTTGGAAGTATGGAGGGATGTTAGGAAGTAGAGGAAAGTGTAATTTCAAATATTGAGTGAGGGGAAGGGTTCCAAAAAGGAAAAACACAGGCCTAGCCTAGAAAATTGTCAAGTTGTAGCAAGAAACTAGGGTTTGCGCGAAAATGAGGAATTTGAGGGATATCAGTGATGGGAAGTGTTTAATAAGGTACATTTAGGATAGGGGAAGGTGTATGAACATCATGATACAAGTTTTGTTGATTATTTGACCATCCAAGAGAAATTACCTTCAAACCCTAGGAGAGGGAAATGAACCTTAACTAGGCACCACTGAAGCATGAACAAGGTGTAAAATGACTCACTGGAACCTGACATGGACTGAAATTTGGACAACTTTGAAAGGAGTAAAAGAAAACCCTAGAACTAATACCTAGTGACCAAATTTTACTTGAATACTCATTGAAATGACAAAATTTGACCTTGACACCTTAAAATCACTTTGTAAGAGCATGTTTGATCACTGGAGGAAGGCTGCAAAGATTGACACTAACAAGTAGTTAGGTAGAGAATAATAAGGAGCTCATCAGAATATGAGCCCTTGGATGTTATACGGTTAGAATTAGATAGTTTTATTTTCAAAAGAAAAAGGAAATAAAGGGTTTGCTAGCTTAAATGCACCCAATTAAGTGAAGAAAAAAGGTTGGGGTAAGTAAAGGGTAGGTAGAGGAAAGGTTGTAGAAGTAAAAAGTTGATTGAGGCATAAGCACATTTATCATGCTTGATCATGGATTGCAGTATGCAGGAGCAATTATGAAGGTGAAAAGATGTTCACAAGTTGATTTGGTTAACTTCCCCTCATTTCATTTCACCCCCCACAACATACTAATTTCCTCATTATCCCTTCATTTCCACCTTTGCCCCTTGGTTTCACACATTTTCCTAGCAATTTACCCTCCAAACTCATTTGCCTACCTCAAAACCCCTTTTCCCTAGTGTGAAACCCATTCCCCTTTGAAGAAATCACTTTCCCCTTGTAATTTTCCTATTTTTTCTAAAAACCCATAAAAAACCCTTTACCCTAAGTATAAATTCCCCCTCCACTTTATCTAATTAAACTCCGCCATACACATAAAATCCCGACAAAACTTTTTTAAAACCCATAAAACCCCTTTTAGCCTAAGTTTTATTAAACACCGCATTTCTTAACAAACCTCCGCTATATTCAATTTTCCCGATATAACTCTATTTAACCCACTCCCTTGGTATGATTAACAAACCCCGCTAGAATTCAACCCCGGTCCCACTCTTAAAACCATCGCGATATGTTTCAATCGCCACTTTATTCAATAAATAATTACAATTCTTTTGTAATTATTCCTCGGGCCCCGCTAATCTCAGCGCCTGTTACCTCTGTGCATCTCGACCGCGCGATAGCCGTCAGATCATCCACTCCCAGATCCAACAACCCACAGTGCGCTCCCGATCTCCTAGCTTTACCCACTCAAGAGCACGCGAGATTCGTGGTTACTGCTCGAGCCCCTTGTGGTTACGTGGCCGTCCCACATTAGCTCACATGCCCTAGGAGAAAAACCACCCCATGGCCAAAAGCGGTGCGATGAGCCTCCGAAACCACTCCCCACATATGATAAAACCATCCACTGTTCACTTAACCCTTCCGCGCCAAATTTTAAAAGTTTCCCGTTTAAACGCCAAAACCCTCACTTTCGCTCTTTTCGCTCATTTACATAGTAAAACCTGTATAACCTTTCTTGCGCCACCCTTAGCCTCTGCAACCTATTTTGACCTCTGATTACCATCCAAACACTACTAGGACTCCATCCATACATTATCTTGTTCCCTGAAGCCATTGCGGCCCTCCCTGTCCACCTGTGTTTTTTTAACAGTTTTTTTATTTTGCAGGTGATCATATAAAACCTGTTTGTTCCAGATTCTCTCAGGAAATGAATTCAAAATCCTTTATACAGTTAAAAAGAAATTATCATTTAAGATAGAGCAAAAGGAAACTTTTATAGAGTAAATGTTAAAATAGATAATTTACACAGTAGAAGTTAAAACAAAGGAGGCAGATAAAGACATACAATTAAAGGACAAACATATGAAATAAACAAAAACATGATCAATATCCAACTACTTGATACTGAGACATGTAAAAACTAAATGATTTACTATTGCAATTCATAGTAAAAACTTGAAATGTATAGTAAAAGTAAAAAGCAGACTAAAGGTTATTGACAGGTCAACAAGGTCAAAGAGTATCATATGAAAGTGTATCAGATGAAAGGTCATAAGTAAATATGACATCCAACGTGAAGACCAAACAACCAAGTAGCTTAAAGGGAAAAAGATCAAAGACCAAAGCCAACAGAACCTAAATAATAGGGACAACAAGAAACAGTTCAATAGCTGTCTCTATCTTCTTGCACGAAGATATCTCCTTTTCCTTGAATAAATCTATTTTTGTAAAAAAAGTTTAGGATATTTTCTTAGTTCTACTGTTGTATAAATAAACCTCCTTACAAGTTATTATGGGTTCATCATTGAACCAAGTTCACCATTGAACCAGGTTGACCATTGAAAGAGAGTTGCACTCTTGATGAAGCATTTTAAAACACTTGATGTACTTGATTTTCTGGACCCTTAATACAAAGCAAAGCATTTTGAATTCAGTTTTACACAGTTTGTGTTTCGTGTAATTTTTTCCAGTAACACTCATTATGTTTTTCTTCATATTCTTATGTCTTACATAGATACCTAGGTAGGAATAATTGTGTTTCAATCTATTCCTATAAGCTTCTAAAGTGGTAATCTATAGAGAGAATGAATTAATGAAATTTCTATTTAATTAATTCCCTTTGAATCAATAAATCATTAGCATCTTATTGTAAGCATAAGCATATTCTCTTGAACCTTCTGAACATTGGTCGGAGGTTTTCATACTTATGATTATTTAATTTTCTATATGAAATTTGTGATAATCATATTATCTTTTTTTTTGTTTTTGCACACCACTATTCAAGCTTTATCACTGTGTGAAATTTTATAATAGCCCTCTGTTTTGGTATTAATATTATTCAAAAGGTTAGGAATTACAGTGTTACATCTATTTCATTCATTTCTCCTCCAAATTAAAACAAAAAACCCCCAAAACAATTATCTTAGATGCTCTGGCTTGTTAGCTGACCATTATCAACTCAGAGGTACAACATATAGTCCCAAAAATATAAATGATACAACTTGAACTGGTTTGCAATAACTATTGTTTGTTGAAGACATCAAGGCCTTCAAAAGTAAGAAGTTTATCCAATTTTTTGAAGATGACGATAGGAGTACAAAAACGAAATCAAAATAATAACAAGGTTAAGTCTTCCATAGATGAAAAATAGAAACTAATTAAGCATGCTTCTTACAAGAACATTCCAAGTTGTGGAATAAAATAATTTATTCAAGAAACAAGTAACCAATTCGATACAAAGCCAGTAAAATCTCATGAGAAGGAAAAAGTATTGAATTTTGTAAGAGTCCCTCTAAATAAGGGCTAGGTAAATACAGATGATAAATTGTAGCTACTATACCTAAAGTTTTTAGAATTCCTACTTTAATTGTGCAATAAACCGTCATGTTCAAGCAACAAGTAACCAAATCCATGCTAAGCCAACAAAAGCTCATGGGAGGCAAAAAAAATATTATTTTCTAGGAGTCCCCCATAATAGGGGTTGGGTAGATACAAATGATAAATCGTAGTTACTGCACCTATATTGTTTAGAATTCTTACTTTAATTGCACCATAACAACATAAATGTTTTGTGAAATCTAACTAAAATGGAAAAAACTATAGACTTTTGCAAGAGAGGACTTTAACTTTAACATGTGGGAATCTGCTTAGTAATTCTAGAAGAGAGGACTTGCCACCCATGATACTTATAGAAGGCAAGAATGTCATTTCTCACAATCTAGGCATTAGAAAGACGATGAAAATAATTATATATCCATTCTTATAATCTAATATTGGGGTAGATGATGTTAAAATAGAAGAATAAAACCATTATATACATACACTGATTTAGGATAAAGTTTAAAATGGACTTTGAATTAAATGTTTTGTTTGAATACACAATAATATAAGGATTATACAAAATATAAGTTTTATTGGAAATAAAACTAACAAAGCATAAGTGGGGTAGGGATTTTTTACAATATAAGAAATAATGAAATGTGCTTACTTTCCTCCCTACTAATGAGCCACTTATTAACATACAAAATATCACTGATGAAAAATGTTCTTAGTGAGAATGTGGATAAGCTTATACTAGATTTTTTGTATGATACCCTTATATACTATAAATAAAGGGAAATGAAGAGAATTATTGTCTAGATATTGACAAGGAGCATTATTGTATAAATATTGATGAGGATAATTATTGTCTATGCATTGAAGCTAAAGACTAATTAATATCTTAACACGAAAAATAGTTAGAAGAATATTCACATAGTTGTCATCATGGACAAGAACACCGCATTCTTTTTCATGTTAAGGTAATACTTGATCCATACCTACAAAATACAATGAAAACAAAATTAAGAAACAAAATTAAAATTGTTTATATTTCCTTCAATATCGCACTAAAGTCTATATTGACATCTAATTTTACTTTTGTGTAGAATAAATGTGTCACACGTTATAAGGTTGGAATATTACAATAAGAAAATGAATATAAGTCAGCATATAACTGTTTCTTGGAAAACTAGTGTCTTCTCGAATGACTAGCCCTCTAGGTTTGGCAGTTGCCCTAGAAACAACAGTTTAAAGCAATTCAACGATTTCTTCTATGTGTAACAGATAAGAGAAAGACAATGGAACCAACCTGGAACTTTTGCTTAATCCCTTACTTGATCTCTCTCCCCCTTGACAAAGCTTGTAACTCCTCCCCATACTTAACTTGCTTGGAGAGTACCTGTAGAAACACAACAACAAAGAACTGTCAAAGCATCTTGATCTATTACAACATAAACATTACAGAATCAGATATATAATGAACAAATGATAACATTCACAATTGCACAATCATATGGAAGAAAACTTGAAGAACTTTATTAAATAGAAGGGAGAATTACAACCCAGTTGTCTGATCCAGCATCATCCTCCCGGCTTCAATCCCTCTCCACCTCATGAAATAGCAAGATCACACCAACAATACAATGCTCTTTTCCTCAAATACAAACTATCAGCACTTCCTTACAATCCACAATATTCCAGCCTCTAGATCTCTTAGATGAGGGATCCATTTATAGATGTGTGCAAGGGTGTGAGTCATCTCTGGGGTTTGATTAGTGTCATTCCACTTGTTACAATTGGTTCCACTTGGATATTTTGGATCTCTTACTCATCCCTGGGGGAATTCAGAGAGGCAAGTGGCATAGGAGAAGTTTCTAGAAGATTCCATGAGCAACCATCTAGCAAAATATCTTGGACATTTGCCCATCCTTGCCCATCGCACCTTATAGAAGGCCTAATCAGTATGCATCACACCTGGGAAGTGTACCACTCAGTATGCATCGCACCCTACTAGTGGAGTAGTTAGTATGGTTCAGTTTAGGCTATTTCTGGATGGTTTCTCAGGTGGAACTTTTGGGGAATGATGTAATCGGATGACTAAGCTATTTTACGGTATGAAACAACTCTTTTAGGGGTCGAAGAGTCCTAGTTTATTGACATATAAGTTTGGGGTTGATGTGCCCAAATATGTCTATAACAGTTGCCCCCTAAAGCATGAAGTCGTAAATTTTGATGTCGGGGGAGATGCTTTATCATGAGGATCCGAGGTTTCGAACTAGAAAGTGACCTACATAAGTTACAATACAATACATCATCATAATATAATTTTCATGATCTAACTGAGGTAGGCATTCCCATGCTCACTTTATAAATTCATTTCATGTACATAGATCAGATAGACGTCTGTAGATGCAGACTGGTTATTCTTCAGATGTAGAGTCATCATCCTTGGCTCAAATGACCATCTGTGCAGTGCCTTTCTACATTTTATGTTTGTATATCCCTAAATATATCGCAGCCCGAATGGATTAAACTAGATCCAGGGTCTCCAAACTCATTCAATCTTCACCCGATGTACAAGTCAATCCATGTGAAGAGATGTTCTGAAGTCGAACATGGAAAGACATTGCCTGATTACCAGCCAATAATGTGAGCTTTTAACAAACGCGAGAGGAATCACAGATAATGATAATGACCCTCAAGGTACTACAGTACAATTCACATGGTGTGAATATATGATTCGATGTTGAACACCACGCAATCTTTTAGTCGAAGGCCATTGATGTCAACCTGTCGCCGGAAGTGAGAAACTTGCCATTGATGCATGCAAGATTCAAAGCAATGAAAGGGGTGTTTCTAAGTCAACTTCTTGGATAATGAGCTGCTGTTGACAATAAGTGAATTGTCATAGTAGGGCCTTAATGTATCCCACATCTATGACATGAAACGAAGCAAATGATTTCTGGAGGTGAAAATGCATTGACAATATGAGGTACAGGAACAACAATCATGAAAAAAATGAAGGTTGGAGGTATTTCAGTGGATGAGACATTAATTGGTTTGTGGTTTCTCAACTGAATGAATTCTCTTGAACATGTTGACGACACTGAGATGGATTGGTAGTGTTAACCCCAATGGATGGATGGTGTGAAAGACCAATGGTGAGATGACCGGTGAATGGAATAAACCAACCCGACTCAATCATGGTGATGGAGTGAAAGTGTCATGTTCAAGAGTGACCTACTACCATTAGTTCTTCAAGTTTCTTCCATTTTTCCCCAGTCATTGCTGACCAGTACCTATTTATTTTTTTTAAGATTGAGGAGGATAACCTATGATTGTTCTATAATTCGCCCTTCGGGCAAACCTGTCACTATGTTTTAACGAGTCTAGCGACAGTGAAACTCGGTCTTGTCTAGAATGGACAAGTTTGTCGCTATTGTTTTAACGAGTTTAAGGACAAGGATAACTCGGTCCTTTTCATGTTTAGAGAGTTTGAAAAGGGATGAAAAGAAAACTCCAAGAGTTATTTTTCGTAAAATAATCCCTCAAGTCCGAAAAAGGATAAAATAATACAAAAGGGATGATTTTTCCGATCACTTTAACGAGATGAAAAAGACAAGCGCTCGACTTTTTCATAGGATAATCCCTCAAGTCTGAAAATGTATAAAATTATACAGGAGGAAGGACATTTCCAATCACTTTAATGAGCTAGAAAGGCCAATTGCTCGACAATATTTTCATATTTAACAAGTCTAAAAAGGGTTTAAATGAGACTCGATTTGAGGAATGAGTGGTGTCTAGGGTAGCAATTGGTTCCGGTTAATTTGGAACTTCTTAAAACATGGTGAATTCTATGAAGAGGCTGGCTAATAAGACCACTCATCGCAACTCTTCCTCAAAAGGGGTAAAACAACCAAGTGGAAGCGTATGATCAGCCAAAGGGATGGTGGTGATGAGAGGTACACAACCAAGGTTCAAAAGGCTGATAAAATGGCAATCACAAAGGTTATTTACCTTAAGGGTGGGTTCATTTTTTGGCAAGCTTGAACCATGGGGGAAATATGCTTGGTTGCAGCTTTTTATTTTTTATATAAGCTTGAAATGACAAAACTAAAAATTGAAAAACGACAAAACTAAAAATTGGACTTGAAAATTGAAAAAAAAAGGTTGAAAATGGTTTGCATGCCCCCATCATGATGAAAAGGAAAGTCTCCTGTAACCAAATAGGAATCACTGTAGTTAGGCAGGAATATTTTGTCTAGAATAGACAAAACACCTCCTTGGCTTTGTCCAGAATAGACAAAGGTGAATGGTGTGTCAAACCAATCACATAACCTACAGGGAGACTTATCTTTACAACTAGGTGCATCCAAAACAGACAAGGGTGCATGCCCCCTAAGCTTCGTTACATTCACTAGATTACTCTTGGCTATCAGGTGGATGGAATGAAGGTTCAAGTGATACCACTAATGTAGATGGATCATTTAGGGATGATGATTGACTTGGAGCTATGCTTGGACCAAGAAATGAAAGCTGGTCAATGGTGACAATTTTGCCTTCATGCGGGAAACACATCACTTGGAAGAGTGTTGAAACAATAGCTTCCATGCTATAAACATAGTCACGTCCAAGGAGTAAATTGTAATCAAACGGTCCTAGGACTACAATCACATTCAGATGAACAATTTTCCCTCCCAAAGTGATCAGTGACTTAGGAAGGATCCCTAACAGTTGACTGGTTCTTTTGTTAAAGCCTAACAGATTTTGTGTAACATGCATAAGTGATGGCAAACCAAGCGCTTTCCAAGCAGTTGAGGAAAGGATACTCACTGATGCACCTTCATCTATGATAGTGCCAAACACAGTCATTTTACAAACTTGTACTATGATCTGGAAGGGTACATAAGAAGGAAGGCGGGATCTCGCTAGTCGATTCCAATCAAATGAAGTGACTAGACTAATTGGAGGGGGTACCGAATAAATGGGTGAATTAACCCCTTGTGTTACAAGAACTGGAAGGTTTTCCGCTTGTCTAGATGGAACAGGTAGATTTCCCCCAAGTTTGTTTGAATCTGAAGTAACAAAGAGAATTTGAAATGTATCGTTCTCACTCTCTTTGGGAAGGGTACGATTATCTGAAGGTGGAATTGGGTCAACTGTCATCTTAACCTGTTGATTTTGGTTGGGTATAGACTCATAAGATTCACTTTCAGAGAGAGTGGTTTCGATCGACGATTGATTTAAGTCAGTCGGTTTTTCAACTAGTAAAGAACTTGGGGAGAGTTTGCTGTAGCCAGATGGAAGTCGCTATGGTGAAGCAGGATGGTTATCCAACACTCTTTTGGCTTCATCCAAAAAAGGACAATGGTGAAGGGAATGGTTACCTTCACATAACCTACAAGGAACTTTGACCTTTCCTTTATGTCCATGAACTTTACTATCACTAGTTGAAGGAGTGTTACCAACATGATCTCCAAAAGTTGATGACACTGGATGTTTTGAATGGGGGGACCATTCTTTCAAGATCCGAGGAAAGCAATGACAATCTCGATGAAAATGGTCTCCTCTATAAATTATGCATGGAAATTTGGGTTTGGGAAGTTTAATGTGTAGATTTTCACCAGATGATGCTTGCCCTCTTGCTGATTTGGCTTCTTCTTCTTCTCCTTCCCTTTCTTCTTCTTCTCAGCCACCTAGTTACTAGCATCACTACATTCACCGAGTGAAGAGGAAGAAGGGGAGAGAGAAACAAACAAAGAAGAAGGCGAAGGGTCAACTTCGGTATCAACTGGAGGTTGATTTGATTGCAGAGGAATCATGGCATTTTGAACCACATAGGTTGAAAACAGCCATACTGGTAGGCCTATGGTAATTTTCGGAAGGGACAATGTAGCCATATAAGGAGCACCGATATTTCCCCAAGAGGAAAAAGGACTAGGATTCCCCTCTAAAGGGATTCCTTGATCAGTGGACTCCGGATTCGACACCATATGTCTCAACCTAAGATCAACTAAGGAACAAGGATGTTATTCCGATTTCAATTAATTTTAATGACACTTTGACACAACTTTGCTTTTTCAATTTTTAAGAGTCGAGAAAAATCTAAAGATGACTCTAGTCTCCTTTGATTTTTAATGAGCCTAAAGTGACAAGTGCTTAGATGGAACTTTTCTTTTAAAGAGTCAAAAAGGAACAAATGTGACTACTCTAGAAAATCTAGACAGAGGGATTACCAAACCAATCGCAAAACTGCAATATACACCTTAGTGATAAATTAAAGAGAAATTACCAAGGACTTATGTACAACAGTCAATCTTCCTGAATGTTGTGTTCAGTGCATTGAGATCAATAAGGCGGCAGACTCGACTTCCTATGGATAAAGGATATAAGCATATTGTGGTCTCCCAATATATACGCGATGGTATGGGGAGCACAAGTCCATGCTAGCACTTGTCGTATCAAGGAGGAGGAATCACCCAACCTTCAATGAAAACAATAGTTACTAGTTTTAATGATGCCGGAACACGTCTCTAGCCTAGACCTCTAGATGTGTTGCGTTAAGTTCGAAAGCATTGTTAGGTTCATTGAAATTTATTTGAGTTGATCTTGTTTAAATTTTGCCTTTCAATCGTTCACCACGTGATGTTGATTTTGAAATTCCTAAAATGCAATCTACAATGATAAACAATCTTTGTTTATTTTGAGAAATGAAAATCCTAGCTACTCTGGAAAGAAGATTACAATTCTTTCAAACAAAGAGCAAAGAGCACACACTAGTGCATTTTCCTAAATCATTTTTCGCACACAAACTACAAAATTCTAAATGCAAGTGCATGTATTTGTTTTCATTCCCCTTAATGTGAAAAATGCTGAAAAGGAAAACTAAATGTAGCAAAGATCTGAAATATTTTATTCAAAGCGACATTTTTGACAACTTCTTTTTCAAAAGAGAAAGGAAGACTAAATGACACTTTTCAATTTTGAATAAAAAAAATGCTTTTGACACTTCGAATATAATCAAATAAAACCAAATACATGATGAAAAGTTCAATCGACTATCCAGGGAAGGAAGAATCCACGACACTTCCCTTTTCGACACAAAACGACAATTATGACACTTTTTGTACCAAAGCAACAGATCAATTTAAGCAACTTTTCGACAAATGATTGTAAATGATGAGCAAATACATAAGAACATTCACTAATCCTAAACTAATGGAGGCTTATCTATGTGATGCAAGTAGGCTTCAGTAAGGAGGTACTGTTCCTAAGCAATAAAAAAAACTAAACAAAACTAAAAACAAAGTAAAAAACCCCCAATTTCTAGAATGGAAAAAGTTTTAGTCAGTCATTGCACATGGGCTTCATAGAAACAGGGATGCATCACACTTTACACACTCGGGAGGTGCAATGCAAACTGGGTTACAGTGACAGACAATGCGATGGGCTAGGGAGCGCAACTAAAATGGGTTTTGGCTCAGATGTGCATCTGCTTTCAGTGAGTTAAGCTGAGCTTTGATGGACAGTAAACAACAAAGTATTAAGGAATGTCTTGAGAGGTTACTGAGTTACCAAAAGGGCATCTAGAATGCTTGTAAGTCAAATGTTTAATTCATAACTTAAACCAGAGATTGACTGAAGAAACATTCATCTACTCTGCAATTGCAGAGCAAGAGCAGTTCGAAGACTACTTGGCTGACTTCAGGCTCTATCTATAGTTTATAAAACAAACAATAACAACAAACAAACATCTATTTGATCCCTAGTGGAGTCGCCAATTTGTTTTGGGGGAAAACTAGTATCTTGTCGAATGACTAGCCCTCTAGGTTTGGCAACTACCCTAGAAACAACAGTTTAAAGAAATTCAACGATTTCTTCTATGTGTAACAGATAAGAGAAAGACAATGGAACCAACCTGGAACTTTTTCTTAATCCATTACTTTATCTCTCTCCCCCTTGACAAAGCTTGTAACTCCTCCCCATACTTAACCCGCTTGGAGAGCACCTGCAAAAACATAGCAACAAAGAACCGTCAAAGCATCTTGATCTATTACAACATAAACATTACATAATCAGATATATAATGAACAAATGATAGCATTCACAAATGATAACATTCACAATTGCACAATCATATGGAAGAAAACTTGAAGAACTTTATTAAATAGAAGGGAGAATCACAACCCAGCTGTCTGATCCAGCGTCATCCTCCCAGCTTCAATCTCTCTTCACCTCATGAAATAGCAAGATCACACCAACGATACAATGCTCTTTTCCTCAAATACAAACTATCAACACTTCTTTGCAATACACAATATTCCAACCTCTGGATCTCTTAGATGAGGGATCCATTTATAGATGTGTGCAAGGGTGTGAGTCATCTCTAGAGTTTGATTAGTGTCATTCCACTTGTTACAATTGGTTCCACTTGGAGATTTCTTGGATCTCTTACTCATCCTTGGGCGAATTCAGAAAGGCAAGTGGCATAGGAGAATTTTCTAGAAGATTCCATGAGAAACCACCTAGAAAATTGTCTTGGACATTTTTCCATCCTCGCCCATCACACCCTATAGAAGGCCTAATCAGTATGCATCGCACCGGGGCAGTGTACCACTCAGTATGCATCACACCCTGCCAGTGGAGCAGTCAGTATGGTTTAGTTTAGGCTATTTCTGGATGGTTTGTTAGGTGGAACTTTTGGGGAATGATGTAATCAGATGACTAAGCTCTTTTAGGATATGAAACAACTCTTTTAGGGGTCGAAGAGACCTAGTTTATCGACATATAAGTTTGGGGTTGATGTGCCCAAATATGTCTATAAAAATAACATGGTCAAAATACCCATTAAAGGCATATTGTATAGATTTATCTAACTTACAATGGAAGAGACAAAAATACATCACCATTTTGTTTAAAACAAACACTACACATATACACAACCTAATTATAAACTAGTTAAGGGTTGGACTCATTAATTCACTAATATGTGGTAGTTTTGTTACTACCTTGAGCTTTTCTTGGCTTTGAAAATGCTTTGTTCTATACCAATGAGATGAACAATGAGAAGATGAAAGCTCATATTGCCTCTGCACACCCCCCATCACATCACTCTCATTTCCTCATAGCCAATTTAATTAGTAAACAACACACAAATCAAAGTTTAAAAAGTAAAATGACAAAAGAAAAACATCATATAAAATAATGTTAAAGGTAATATAAAAGAACATCAAAAGTATAAAGTATATGTCAAAACACATTAATCCCAACACATTTGTCTACTACATTATTTCATTTTAGGTTTGTGTGTGTAACAAGGGCCATAATTCTAGTGTTGACATTTTCTTCTTGATGCACTTTTTTCTCTCAATTTAGGTGGTTGTTGAGAATATAAAATATGAATTTGTGCATGCAGATAAGTAGGATGCATATCTACAATTAAATCAAGACATTTATAAGTCACCTTGTTCATAGTACCTAACGTAAAGACACAATGGTCGGGTCAACCTCTTGTTGATCACCACCAATAACCTTGAAAATGGGTGCTTCATTCATAGCAATGTTTTCATGTGTCTGCAATGTCATTTATAGTTATTTTATAATTTATAAGCCTTAAACCCATTTATAATTAACCAATCAAAATATATTTTATGTATTTACTTCCTTATTGATAATAGAAGTGTTATGTGCATTTCCTTTCTTAAGTTTGACCAAGGTTTTATATGTTCTTGTCAAGTTGAGTTTAAGATCCTTATAGATGGCTATAACGCCATAGTCGGTTGACTACACATCATAGCATAACATGATTTAGTAATGAAAGTTTTTAAAATTATAGTGTAAAAAATCAATAATGAAAGCTTTTAAATTTCAATACTTGCACATCTCTCCTTTATTTTAACATAGCCTCCTAGGCTAAGTTTGTGTTATCCAACCTTATCCAGTCTAGCCTTTGTAGCCTTCAAAGTGACTTTGAGCTTATAAAAAGTTTCAAGTTCATGTAAGTGTGATTTAGTGAGTTAGGCCAAATGCATAGTTATTGTGGGCCTAATATGAGCTTGAGTGGGCCTAATGGTTAAGAGCATGTGTTTCCTCCTAAGAGATCACAAGTTCAAAAATAGAGGGGGGTAGAGTATGTATGCCTTCGTAGACTTAACAGTCAAATTGCTGCGTGGAGGTGGGTCCCTTGTCCCACAAACAAGGGGGTCTCATGCACCAATTTGGTGTCTCACTTGGCTGTGACCTTAAAATTGGATAATAATAATATTATTATATTTACTTTTGTGGCAGGATGCTCATATTTAGGGTGGTGAAAGAGATTATTGTGCTATTTGTCTTACATTGCTTTCAAATACTTCTCTGCTCTAAAATAAACCATATTTTGGTTGAATACTTGACCAAAAATCTTTGTTATGTGTTCCATCAACTCTTTTCTCAATTTTTAGATTTGGTATTTATATCCCATTCTTATTTTCAATTTAAAAAAAAAGAAAATGACTTTTCATACAATTGTTAATAAAACAAGCCATTCCTTTCTATTACAATTATATATTATGATTAGAATTAAATATCAACATAAAACAAAAATATTCATGATTACAATTACCATAAATTTTTAATCCCTCCTCATCCATGTGTAAAGAAATAACTAGTTTTATAGTGCTTTTAGAAATTATGCCTAATGGGGGAGTCATCTCAACCTAGGATGAAAGACCAATGATAGAGGCTAGAATAATACTAATTGCAATAGTAGGTAAGGCACTAATAATAAACCAAGAAATAGGGGCACAAGTATTAGCACCAAGAGTAAATACACTAATAGCAACACTAAGAGGAGAGGCATAAGCAATAAATACAAGTGTGCTACTCCTAATACTGAGACATTTAATCTAAAAAAAAACTTTTATACTAGATACTTTAATTCATAAAAAGAAATAAATTATATACATGATTTTGATTTAAATTGAAAAAATTAAACTAGTACTTTTCAATTCCTTATCAAACTAAATTCCATACACTTATTTTCATATTTTAAAATTATTTAAAATTAATTAAAAAAACATTGCTCATCTCCAAAATGAGATAGTTCATCATAGCGTGCAAGTCAAGACCATTGATAAAAGGAAATATGCAGATGATTGGAATAACGTTTTTATTACTCAAAAGGTTTTTATTACCTTTCCAATGAACATTTATTCCAACTTTGTAGGTTTTAGTCCTTCAAATAATTAATTAATCCGTATGGTTGTATTGCTCATGTTTCTAATACCCCACATCATGCACATATAGGCAAGTGGAAAGAATGGTGAACTTTCCACGAAAGAATGTTGAACTTTCCAAGTTGTGAAAACTTTCAGAGTTCTAAAGTATTCCTAGGGATGGCGTTATCACACACCATTTTCTATGATTTAATTTTGTATCATCCACCGTAATAGTAGAGTTGTTATCTCATGATTCTTTATTTCCACCATAATTATATATTTTTAAAAAAAGTGATTGACATTATTTAAGGGGGAATTTTAATGTCAATATTGGTAGTTTACAGATGTGATGTTAATATATATTTTACTAAAAATTATTTTTATTAAGAATTATTTTTATGAATTTAGTTTTTAGGTTGATACTAAGTAAATTTGAATAAGATTAATAAATATTATATTAATTGGAAATATTTCCATAATGTTATTGGTTTCTCATTTCTTTCTATAAAATACATATAATTCACAAATGATTAAATATAATAATATAAACTTTTAACTAACAATTAACCACTCTTAACAAAAAAAATATTCATACTCATCATATATATATATATATTTATCTATTTATTTCGAGGAGCGTGGGTTTACAATTATGGTGAGCGGTTCATTGTTCAACCCTCTCTTATTATCCTAGATTCTTCAGTTATCTGCCAACCAGTAGTCGGATGGAGGTTTATTTCATAATCCATGATCAAGTGGGTTGGGGTGTTTCACTAGGTTTTTTGGGCCCATCTTGAGTGTTTTGTCTGGTATCTCTGGCGACCTTTGCCTTTATGTCTCTGGGTTTTCTCTACCTTCTGTGATTTCCTCCTAGAATGACGTGGGAGCCTCTTGTAGGCGAGCTAGATGGCATTATTGAGATGTCAAGAGGGCAGGCAGAGAATACAACCTTGGGATCCTTTCTTGCCCATTTCCATTGGGATGGGGTCTCTCAGTCATCTCATACAACTCTTAGGCCTACTATCAAGAATCCTAGTCTTTCTTTGGGTAGTGATATTGAAGTGAGTTGTGTTGTGAGCCTCTCTGCACATGCCTTAATGGGAAACTGTCATTACATAGTCTTTTCAAATATCAACCTGGGTAATAATCCACTTGAACTCATTGCTTGGATATTGTCCTACCTTCAGCCTTTTGAAGAATAATTGGATTAATTTCCATTTTTTGGATGAAGGTGGCCTACTAATTATCGTACCTCATGCTTAGGTCATTGGTCGAGGGTTTTTATGGTTGCAAAGATGGCAGATAAGGTTTAACCCTCTCATTACAAAACCCAAGTCACACTACCTCTGAGTAAAAATGGGAGGGTTTCCACTAGAGTTATGGACAAGGAAAATAATTATGAAAGTGGCTAACAATATTGGGAAGTTCATTTTCTTTCAGGAAATGCCTTAGTTGCTTTCGACAAACGCATTTTATGGGTGTTAGTAGATATGGACCTACAAAAGCATTTGCCTACTGAAATGGATATCTTCCTAGGGCGAAGTTTCTTTTACACAATGTTTGGATTATTTGAAAGTCCCATTCTGGTGCTTAACTTGTCACCAAATAGGACACCTAAAAGTGACATGTAGTATTTTAAGCTTGAAGTGTAATCAAAACCCTGGTCAAGGTATTAAGAGTATGTGCTCAAATCAAAAGTTTTTTGATGTTTCAAATGTAGATCTTCAAAGAGGAGACATGTGTAAGATGAAGAAACCTTGTATTGGATGGAATCCCTCCAATCCAATACCTTTGATGTTGAAAAAACTTCAAGTTGAAGATGTATCTCTTAGGGACTCTCATGGTAACATGCCTATCAAAGGGGTATTTTTGGTGGTGAATGTGCTTGGAGTGGTGGAGGTCTCCATCTTTGAATGTTTTGATGTTTGAAGTGAATAGGGACCCCTCTTCTATCTAGTTTGTCAGCTCTAGGAATCCTTCTTCTTTGACCACAGTCTCTTTAGCCTTGATGGACACTATATCAGGTAATATTTTACAATCCCTTACAACAATGATATTTTATTTCTGGATAGTCTTGCAATACCTACTTCTAAACCATTTGATGTTAATAATACTGGCTCTAGTGGCTTGCCCTCATCCACTATGCATCCTTCTGTTGTAAATGATTCCCTCTACAACCATCCTCCTCCATCTGTCACCCCCATTCCCACTATATTCAATACCTCTTCATTGTATTGTTAAAACCCCACTCTCTCATCTTTTGGTACTCCCAGATCCTCTCTATTCACCACTAGTTTTTAGAAAGCTAATAGTTTGCCTAGGATATCCATCCTCAAAACTCTGCTACTTTGGAGAAGGCCCATCAAGAGAACATTTTCCCTCTAGTCCCCTCCTACTTGTCATTAAACCCTGAAGCCATTCCATCCTTCCCCTCCCCACTGTCCAACACTCTGTTGCAAGATAAACAATTTCTATCCTCTAATAATGTCATTGTTTGGAAGAAACACCTGAATAAAAAGGAACTTGCTCGAGAATATAACTCGCAATGTGATCCCTTTGTGGAATCCATGCATTTTTCTAAATCTTGTAACGCCCTTGGAGCGATGAACCCCTCTTCCTTCTTTTCTCAATAATTATCATGTCCCTGAATATTAAGGGAGTTGGGCTCCTCCCAAAACTTGAGCCCTTCATAGATTAGTGTCTATTTAACATTCTTTGATTATCTTCTTTCATGAAACCATGGTCTCTACGGAAAAAGCCATAGATATTCTTCACAAAATCTTCCCAGAATAGTGTATATATTCTGTGGGTGTAGATGGTTGTTGTGTGGTCATTCTAGGGGCCTTGTTTTCCTTTCGAACCCAAGGGATGCTACCTTCAAACCTTATTATTCTTGGCCAATATTCTCCTTGTTATGAACTAGCTCACAAAAAGACACAAAAGATAGATAAATGACTTCAAAATTAGCCTCTTCGAGGGGGCAACCTCCTTTACATTACACAAATGAACAATTCTTTGATGATACAAATGACTAAACCTGCTTTCTATATAAGGGTCTAAGGGGTCACAATATAATCAAAGCTGGCATAAAAATAATAATATAAGGGAACAATAATAACAATAGTGAGCTTCTATGGGGCACACTAATAACAATATGGGGACAATAGGGGCACAATAATAACAATAAGGGCTACAATGATAATAGTAATGGGGGAATCACTAGTATTATAGGGACCTAAAATGCCCCTCTCCTTCAAAAAGTGTTGTCCTCAACGCTTGAGTAGTTTTGGATGCTTATGTATAAAATTCTCATCCTCCCATGTGGAATCTTCAGTTGGTAAGTTCTTCCACTTGATGAGATACTTCGAAATTGATTGATTTCGTAGTTATCGAGTTCTTGTTTTTGTGACTACTTTAGGTTCCAATTTGATTTTTCCTTCCTTGTAAAGTTCTGGCAATATTGTTTGAACTAAGAGCTTGTCACCTATAACCTTCTTTAAACATGAAACATGGAAAAATGGGTGCACTTAGGAAGCTGTAGGAAGCTCCAATTTGTATGCCATATTACCAATCCTTTACAACACCTTGTATGGACCATAATACTTTGGTGATAATTTATTATCCTTCTTATCTTTCTTGAGGGACATTTGTTTATATGGTTGTAGCCGTAGGAATACCCAGTCACCTACATCAAAACTTCTTTCGTTGCAATGTTGATATTCCCATCATTTCATTTTATTCTGTGCCAAAGTGAGGTTATCCTTTAAGAGTTGGAGAACTTGTTGTTGATGCTTAATGTGATCTTCCACTACTTGAACATTAGATTTTTCTCTTAGATATGATGTGATAGATGGTGGATGACATCCATAAAGTTCCATAAATGGGGTAATTTTTGCTGCAGTATGGAAGGAAGTGTTATACCACCATTCAGCTAGAGGCAACCATTTGACCCATTGTGTATGTTTAGCAAAGACAAAGAAACGAAGATATCCTTCCAAACATTTGTTTACTATCTCAGTTTTCCCATCAGATCGAGGATGATAAGATGAGCTATGAGCTAACTGAGTATCGAGACAAGAAAATAATTCCGTCCAAAATTTTCCAGTGAAAATGGGATCTCTTTCACTTACAATAATCTTTGGGTTTCCATGTAGCTTTTGAATTGTTTCCATAAATGCAGTAGAAATTGTACTAGATTTGAATGGATGAGATAATGCACAAAATTGTGCATACTTGGTAAGTCTGTCAACTACCACCATGATGACACTCTTTCCTTTGGACTTGGGTAAAACTGTGATAAAATCCATTGAAACTTCCTTCCAACGTTGGCTTGGAATGGATAAAGGTTGTAATAGACCTGGGGTCTTAATTGTTTCAACTTTATTTGGTTGGCAAACCAAACATTCCACCACAAAATTTTGAATATCCAATTAATGCCATGCCAAAAAAGTTCCTTCTTAACCCTGTTGTAAGTTTTTAAAAATCCTGAGTGCCCTCCTAAGGGAGAAGTGTGAAATTCCATAAGAATATTTTGTTTGAGTTGGGAATTCTTACATAGGTATAAGCAATCTTTGTACCATAACAACTCATTTTTTTTAGCTAAATGTATTAGATGTACTGGGATCTTGTTGTAACTTTTGAATGAGTGCCCACACTTCTTTGTCATTCTTCCATTCATCCCTTGCTTCGTTTATCCAATCTGGTTGGATAATAGAAATGGC